>JAEIGF010000592.1:9035000-9316380 GCA_018903485.1 Drosophila littoralis
ATCAGTATCTAATTATAGATAATGTATACATATTGTAATCAGCATGTGTTCGGTGGTTTTTACTGGCCCCTTGGCCAGTTGAGTGTTGATAGGTGGCAGCAGAGCTTTGGCATTGATTCATTTTTGCCAGGTTTTCTTACCATTAACAATTATGCGTTGTTTGGAAAAAAATCATGTAAATATAAATTTTCTAACTAATAAATGTATATATTTTGCTACATATCGATAAAAACTCATTAATTATTCGTATCGTTTATCGGGTTTTAATGTTAAAGCGGTTTATAGTTGATTATTTATTAACAGTATTTAGAAAATATTATCTTATTAGGGTATTAAAAGTATACAAGCCACCATACTGTCTACGAATTAGTTAAAAAACTATTAATATTAGACAAATATTTGACATTAGTAGGACATCACATCATGTACTCGGCGAAAGCGTTCTCCCGCCTGTCGGAGCGATAGGCCGCGTGTTTCCGGCATTAGCGCGCCAAATATAATCAGACTGACTACCAGTATAATGCCCACACCCACAAAGTATTGGAAGTAGCTGTCCGAGCTCTTCCCGAATGTGACAATGACAATTATGTGAATCACTTGCTCAAGACAGACAACCAGTCCAATGAGGAAAGGCTTGACCCGCATGGGGAACGCCTCACCCAAGTATGCCGGTGTGCTAATGACGAACAGGCCAGCAAAGAACTGGAAAGCCATGGAGATGCGAGACACCTGCGACATGAAGTATGTATTTGAGAAGTATGTCTCATGTGAGAGGATGCCTGCCAGGGACAGCATAAGAGCTGCCATACACAGTAGTCCCAGCAGCGAAACGAACTTGCGTCCAAGCTTGTCTACAACGCAAATGGTCAAGAGCACCCCAATAAACCGCAAAATACTCCACAAAATCATTGGCCAGCTGTAGATGGATTCCTTCCAAATAAGTGTGCTCCCTAACATGGTCAGGCTGAGCGGAACTGAGAAAGTAAACGCCACAAGGCAGCGACTGAAGATCATTTTGATGAAGGGCATTAGGGAGGCAGAGAATTGAGCACCGAAACTTTGGCTTGTGCCTTCCATTACGTAGCGTTTGGCTTCGTCAAAGATCGCATTGTATACCTCAGTTGGCGCCATGGTACCTAAGAGTTGAGTCTGACAGCTCCGCGCTGCATCCTCATTATTGTTGCGGAGGTAAAAGATGGGTGATTCAACTGACACAGCCACGGAGCCCGTGGCTATGACGGAAAAGATAATGCCAATGATTCCATGTGCCGTATTAATTCCAATACTGGACTTAAAGATCCACTGCGAATCCATGAGCACCTGAATAAGTATGCCCAGCGCCAAGCCGAACTGCTCCAAGCCACACCATTTACCACGGGAGCTGCCTAGAGTTACCTCCGAGTTGTGTATGATGAAGGCCACCGTGATGAGCCCAATGCCCACTCCGCCCACATAGCGAGCGGCCACTATCGGAGAATAGTCGTACGGCGCACTTACAAAGATAATCGCATCGATAAACAGCATCACTCCTCCCAAGAGCTACAGAAAGGTGATTTATTAGAGGTCCACTTTTTGTAAATATAACTTCTGCAACTCACATAGAAATATCTTTTTGGAACGTGGGTCACTGTCAGAGCTGCTACGACAGCTCCAATAATGACCCCGACGAACCAGCTGAATTCGAACTCATAGGTGTTCGTAACCGCTGTATTCAGATTCCACTGTAGACCTTGAGCCATATCCATTCCGCCATAGGTAAATAATAAGAGTCCTATAAGAAGTTGTATTCATAGATATTAGTAAAATGTCATTGCAATCCTCAGTGCTCATAGAGAGCAGAGTTGGTGTGCTAACTAATTTATTAGTTGGTCAGATTGATGAAAATAAGCAGTTATTACTGTAAAACTGAACAGATTACATAATATCGGATTATATTTTTTTTAGTCACATGCTCTAGCAAATGGTTGTTCATAAATATAATAGAACTAATATTTGTCTTCGCATTAATTTTGCATTTAGCAGAAGGAACTTCTAGAATATAATTTGAAAAATTGCCAAAAAAAAAATATCATAATTTCTTATCAGGAACTATAGGCATTCTTCGGTTTTTCACTAGGCTTCAGTGTTTCAGCATTTGTACTTACCAACGGTTGCAGAGTGAGCACTGTGCTTATTTGTCCAGCGGTTGTAGCTGCGTTGGGCCCGTGGATCTTCGATGACCTCAACGTAAGTGGTTTGTGGGGGCTGCTCCGCACTTGTGGCTATAAAGGTCGTCTGTAAGGGGGGGGCTTGACCCGTGGTTATATAGGTGACCGTCATTTTGCCCACTTATGCAACACGCGTGCGAAGCAAACTAAAAGCGCTAAACGTTTGAGCAAAACTAATTTAAAATCGGAACATTTTTGGTGTGTTTATTAGCTTGGCAAAGAATGCGTTATCTATATATTTTTTTGATATTATAGATATTTTAATCAATTAATAGATACACACAAATTTCGTGTTCATTGCTCTGTGGGCCACCCATCGTTAACAGGTGAGATATGACCGTGATTCATTCGTTTTCGGTCCGGCCCTTCTTAAGCGTAGTCCCCACATGAAAAATGAATGCTGATAAGAGTTGGTAGGCAGTCAAAAATTTGCGAACTGCATTTACTTACGCATACATATGAGAACAAATAAAGTTTTGGGCATAAACTTTGTTACTCATGGAAAACGCTGAGTTATTGAGTTCTTCTGGGGGACACCTTTGCTGAATCAGCTCAAATCGTTGTATACTGTCATGGGCTGAGCCATACATTTGTTTTCCTAGACTTAATTGATCAACCAGTTAAAACGAATCTAATCAATGAATATTCCTTATCCATATAGATATTACAAAACATATACAAAGAAAATAAAAGTGCCCGAATAGGGCATACACGAACCTTTTTCTACCAAATACTAAATGCAGCTCGCGACTAGGCACTACTTTAGCTCATTTTTACAAAATGTTTTTTACCTATTTGCTAGTGAAAATAAATTGAATACAAAAAAAAATGTTCAACTCGCAACAACCTTCAGCGGAACGAACACCTTGCCATCGCCTAATGCCCCACAGCCATGCCGCCCATTAAATGATAGCAACATATGTATCTAAGGGGCAAACAACAAAAAATCGCAGTAGTTTTCCCTTTAAAATGGGTACATTTTGCGAAAAATGACGAACACGTATAAAAGGATTCTCATACAGATCATGGAAAATAAATTGGAACACAAATTGATAGATTTTCAGCTTGATATGTTTTACGGTTTGGGCTACGCGTTGTCAGGACAAACATTTATATATATAAAACTGTTTGTCCTGACTGACTGATTGGTGATCAACGCACAGCGCAAACTGTAAGAGCTAGGAGGCTGTAGTGACCTTATGTGATGAAGGTGCACGTTAAGACGGGGTTTCGCGAAATTCCACCTCCAAGTAGGGAAAAATCGCGAAAAATGTTTGTATGAAACTCTTTTGTTTACCATCCGATCGGCCTCAAACTCATTTTCAACGAAATTTGATCAAATTCATTTTAGGGGTGTTTCGCACATTTTTGAAAATCCATTCCTCCTTGGTGGAAATGGGGTCAAATACTTTGTGGGTGACGTTTCGCGCTAAAATTCATTTCCAAAGATCTGTATGAAAAATCATTTGAGACGTGTTTCATTTTATGCGTGCCGCGGCCACGGCCGGGGCATGCCCGCTTGTTTTTATATATAGAAATAGAAGCATCATTAAAAAACCACTCATTTTAACATTAAACGGAAGTGCTTGTTGTTTTATCATAGCTTTGTTTATTTTAAGTTCTTGTTCTCGAAATTTAATATATTAGCGGTCAATTTAACCGCAATGTAGCTTAATTATTCCTACTTGATCTTAATAAAACTTACAATTAGATTTCTTAGCTTTAAATATAATTTCAAAAATGTATGAGACTTGATATTTAGTACAGATATAGTTAGAAATCTTTAAACTTTTATTGAGGTACAGTTGCTTCTATGTCAGCTCCTGCCTAGTGGGCCCAGATGTCATGCAGGCGACGGAAGCGATAGCCGGCCTGTCGCAACGTCATTTTTCGCGTCTCCGGTAGCATCACCAAAAGGATAAGCATACTTATAAGGAGGATAATACCCACACTCAAATAGTACTGGAAGAAGCAGTAGGGATTCCGGTCGAATGTGACAATCACAATGATATGGATCACTTGCTCAATGCACACAATAAGAGCAATCATGAAGGGCTTGACTCGCATGGGGAACGCCTCTCCCATGTAAGCGGGCGTGCATGCGACGAAGAGGCCAGCAAACATTTGGAACGCCATAGAAATGCGACATACCTGCGCCATGTAGTATGGGCTGAAAGTGTTAGGCCAGTTGGAATAGACGCCGGCCATGCCCAGCATCAAGCCCGCCATGCAAACAAGGCCTACCATTGAGAGGAGCTTGCGTCCCAGCTTGTCCATAACTAATATGGCAACGAGCGTTCCGATCCAGCGCAAGATTCTCCATACGATGATCGGCCAACTGTATATGGTGCCTTTCCAAACAACGCTGCTCGCTATGATTGTCTTGGTGAGCGGCACCGAGAAGCTGAACGCCACAAGGCAACGACAGAAGAGCATTTTGATAAAAGGAATCATGGAAGCGGCTAAATCATGGCCTAAACTTTCGTGCGAGCCCTCCGACACATAGCGCTTGTTTTCTTCGAAGGCTTCATTGTGATCCTCTGAGGTTGCGTTTTTGTCCATCAGCTCCCATTGGCATGTGTTTGCCTTTTCATAATCATTCCGGCGCAATTGGAACACAGGGGATTCAACCGATAGCATTAATATGGCAATGGCAACAATAGCAAACACGATTCCAATGATGCCATGCACTTGGTTGTTTCCGATAGATAAGGCCGGGTTCCACATTGAGTCCATGATCACCTGTATAGCTATGCCCAATCCCAGGCCGGACTGTTCCACGGCACACCACTTGCCACGAGCATCGCTTGGCGCTACTTCCGAGTTGTGTATTATAAAAGGAACCGTAATGAAGCCAATGCCAATGCCTCCAATATACCGAGCTGCAACCATTGCTTCATAGTTATATGGGGCACTCACACAGATAATGGCATCGATCAGCTGCATCACAATTGCCAGAGCCTAGATAGAGATCAGAACCATTGGGATCGGTTAACCTTAGACATGATCTTTAATTTTGCAACTCACATAGAAATATAACTTAGGCACGTGAACAACAGCGAGGGCACTCAACATAGCTCCAATGATGACGCCAATGAACCAACTGAACTCAAATTGATAGGAATCGGCGATGCCTGTGTAGTTATTCCATCCAAGGCCCTGAGCCATGTCCATGCCGCCATAGGAGAAGATTACCATCCCTGTAAACAATAAAAGTATTACATAAAATTTCTATTTTTTTTTTTTAATGATGCTTGTTGCGGGAATGTTAGCTTAGGTTCTGGCCCAGGGGGTTGAGTTCAATAGAGGGAAATTGTTCCATTAAAGTGCCAGATAGTTCAGTAGGTGGTAAGGGATGTCTGTTTGGAATTATGTCGGTCTTATTTATTGTCAATTTTCAAAAATATCGTATGTTTTTAGATTTAGTTATATGCTTTTTGCACTCTTGTTAAAATGTTATACCTGTAATAATCGAGTGCAGTCTCTGACGATTAACACAGCAGTTGAACCTGCTCTGAGGTCGAGATGTGCTTATCACCTCTATATGGGTATCCGGGGTAGGTTGACCTATTGCCATTCTATTTACTTTTATTAAGTTCGTTCGATTCGTAGGC
Source organism: Drosophila littoralis (assembly GCA_018903485.1). Taxonomy (NCBI): domain Eukaryota; kingdom Metazoa; phylum Arthropoda; class Insecta; order Diptera; family Drosophilidae; genus Drosophila; species Drosophila littoralis. The sequence continues at coordinate 9,040,822 of JAEIGF010000592.1, forward strand.
TACGCCAAACTGACTTTAACTGAGCAAATTCAAGTGAATTTATATGCACACAACATTGCTACCATTGGTTACATTTATATCTTTTCGCCAGGATTACGTTGATTGGTCAGATAGCATAGGGTGCTCGGCATTTAGCTGTGATTCATGCGATTTGGGAATGTCGTTTCTTTCGCGTAGACCCCACATGAATAAAGGCACCGATAAGGGCTACTTGATGGAACTTGACGACCGATTTTGCAAGGTTCTTAATTATCGTGACTCATTTGCTGCTGCAAATTCCAACTTGACTTTAGGAAACACCAGCAATGAATTAGTAAACTTAACTGGGCTTAATGATGGGCGAAATGAGTTTCTACAAGTTGTTGTATATCCTTTTAATTCTTATATATAAGTACATAGTTATAAATATTTTCGATTTGTAATAGATACAATCTGGCTCTCGAGATACTGTTAATATCTGTCCTGGTATAAATGATCTAGTTTAATATTGGCAATTAGGGCGACCATTCTATATTTGTTTTATTCTTTTGTAAATTAATTGATCGGATTAAAGCGAATATGCTGCTGACTAGTATCAAGAGCCGAGTCCATATAGCCTTGTAAATCTTTTCCTTAAATCTGTCGGTTTGCTAGCTATTGTCATGTAACGTTGCTTATGATCAACATTCTGTTGCAGGATTTATATTCTTTGGAAAATATGATCAACATTGAAGCCTGAATTTTAAATAGGTCCGACTGCCTGTTGCAGTCATATGCCGGAACCGGCCGCATCCGACCACCATAGCTGTCATAGGCACAATTGTATGTTTATAAAGCACTGAATTTATTAGTGTTACTATGCTCCATACATATATGCAAAATCTTATCAACATCCAACTACTATTCAAAGATATATGTACGATCGACAAAGATACGATCGGTCAATAAGTAAGTTGTTCTTCTAGGGTATTCAATCTTTCTTTTTGTTTTAAACACAATATTTCAATCGAACCCTTTGAAATCTATTTATGGACACTCTTTCAGGCATGTTTCATATAATATTGCACTCTGACTTTTAATGTCGTTGTTGCCACACCTTGACCCATCCCTAACTGACTAGCCAAGCCACTTGACATGTGGCAAGTGGGCTTGCAACACCTAATAAGGATGCTACTGTGCAACATCTTCATTAGCTGGCAGCGCAAACAAAAGTCATGAATGTTGCAGCAACAGTCGACACATCCCTGAGGCGGCAATCTCAAGTGTTTGCTTGAGTTGTCTCAAATTGTGTAATGTGTGCACTAGAACTGGCGGCAGCTATCCAGCTCCTACTTCAATTCCAATTCAGACTCCATCGTCGCTGTAAGCCGATCCATCTTGTTGCGCATCAAACTGTCAAATTGCGCACATGTCTCTATGTGGCTCTGCTGTTAGCAAATGTAGGGTGTGGTAGAGGGGTGTAGGAAGGGTACAACTGGGAGTGCTGACTCTTTGCTGCTCCTTGTCATTTGTCACTGCTCGACAAATTAAGCAAATGCGACGCCAAATGGCCATCGCTTCCATCCTCCATCTTCGCAACGCGTCGGCTCATATTTTGAGACATTCAAGTACATTTTAATGAGTTTGTGCACCAAGCTGTCTAATGGCTCAAAAATTATGAGCGCCGCATCAAGTGCCACCAGCACACATATGTATGAGCACATATCAACATTAGCACATGGGGCCCATAACTCACATTCAGATACAGATACAAAGATACAGATACAAAAACAGCTAGCTGGAGACAGCTGAGCACTTTGCATCAATTTCTGTGCAGATGCGTCTCTGTCTGTGTGTTTGTGTGTTCTAGCAAATGCTTCAAGGAAGTGTCTGCCAGTGCCACTAATGGAGTCTAATTACCCCGACCGACAGGCGACGACCGATGCGGATTCCTCCCAGTGCCTTGGCTAATAAAAGCATATTAAAACGTTTATCGTTCTTATATGCTTGACAGACAACCAGACAGATAGAAAACATTGGCGCTTGGCGCTTGACGCTTGACTATTGCTCATTATTTATTTTCGTACAACCCAAATAAAGCGCAGACCGCAAAACGTCAGATTCCCCATCACCGCCCCATGAATTGATCAGCTCCAGACAGTTTCGTTCAGAGGATCTTGTGGTTGCCCATAATGTACCGAAGCAGAGAGAGTAAAATATCTTGATATGTTAATGACCTGTGTGGACTGTGCGAGGTCGCGCGGAGGCTAGCATCTACAAAAAAATCCATGTTTTAATTACCAATTAAGGCTATAAACTAGAATTGATTTATACTCATGGGCCGAATAAAAAGATAAAACACATAGGTGGTAGACTTTCGATTACAGAAAAAATAGTACATAAAAAAAAGTATATAAATATGAACAAATGATGTTTCCGCCCGGGATTGAACCGGGGGCCTTCCGCGTGTTAGGCGGATGTGATAACCACTACACCACGGAAACCCCGCAAACTCGGGAATTTTCAAATTGAAAAGCTATCAACATGTAACTTTTCTTGCTTAAAATATAAATACAATACTTTTATTTAATGAAATTTTACAATTTTATAAAAAGTAATTTGCCGAAACCCGGGATTGAACCGGGGACCTTTAGATCTTCAGTCTAACGCTCTCCCAACTGAGCTATTTCGGCCGGTGAATGATTAGAAGCAAACTACGCATCAAATTGTGGTGGACAGCAGCACAGCAAATAAATGTGCAAAGTGCATGTTTGTAGATATGTATACATGTGGAACAAACCAAAAATATTTATCATTACATTTATAATAAAAATTATTAATTGTCTTTTGTTAGAGCTTAGCAATAAACAAACATATGTACGTATGAAAAACACTTGCGCGCCAGTCTATAAATAGAATTGACATTTCTCATACACAATATTAATTATATTCCACATAGATCACATAAATCACTAAAATGCATATTTGCTTTATTTATGTGCACAACTTTTGGTTAAAATTTTGTTTGTATGACGGGCAGCCATGAAAATTGCTTTGACAGTTGCACGTCTTTATAAATTTTGGTGCAATTGTAAAACTTTTTGCAGCTGCAACACTTTCAAACCCAAATTGTGGCGCATTCATTTAGCTGCGCCAAAATGTAACTGGGTCTGCAACATCGCTTTAATATTACACGAGATTTTATGCACATCAAACAAACTTTTTCAAGTTGAAAATTGTTAGCTGTATTTGAGCACAAATAAAAATAAAAAATAACAAATTTGAGAAAAAAATAGAAAAACGAAATTCGTAAGGCACATTGCGTTAGGCGCATTAAATTGTAAAGTGTACATTTAATGATGCTAGCGCAAAAATAAATAAAAATTATAAAGCATGTTTAATGCTTTTCAACGCTTGCAGCGAAACGTAGCTGACAATATAGGAAAATGCATGCTACCTTTTGGCAACGTTTCAAAATCTGCTTGCGAAGACCAAATGTTCGCTGGCAGGCATTTGTATATATATGGGCAAATCAACTTTGAACTTTGTCAAGTTCAGTTTACTAGAAAATAAATAAATAAGCATTAATCTTGAGAAGCAGGATCTTTTAAATCAACCTTATTGCGCAGTGCTTTAGAAATTTATTAATACAATCTACTTGTCGAGTAAACACAAGACATAATACAGATTTCATTTATTCCCCTGGGTAGGTTTATTGTAAACCTAAAAAAGTTACATGTTTTAAAAATATGATCATTTTTTATACAATTTTATATTAAGTAATTATTATGGATTTTAGAAAAAATCTCAACAAATATTTTAAGGAAAGTAAAAAGTAGTAAAGAATTATTTAAATGCCGACGAAAGGAATTTCGGGGCACGGCCAAATCTGGGAAATAACCGCTATAATTATGTATATCTAACTATATAAAAGAGTTTGTCCCTCCGGACAGAGAGAATGACTGATCGAATGAATATTCATTCGAAACCGAAACGTTCAGGGCTTTAAAGATAAAATTTTTACTGAAGCTTCCTTTTGGAGCGCAAGCATCGCGCTAACAATCGGGAGGTCGGCGGTTCAACTCCATCAGAAAAATGTCAGTTTTTATATTTATTGGGTTTTTCATTTGTTATTATTCATAAAGAAAAATCTAATTCAAGATATTAGATATGTTTTGTTTGGTTATTTGTTGATTTGTATGATAAAATATTTTAAAACAAAAAGTTTCTAATATTATTAAAATTGCTAATGATCATTAACAACTGACCCCATAAACTAATTGTGAGGATGGACCACATTATAAATAAAATTTAATATAAGTAAAACAAAAACTACTAAATACTTATTAGGGTTCCTTCCGAAACCCAATGCTCTGCCTCCAATTTTGTCTGAATTGCGGCTCGTGTCCCTCACTCAGACAAGTGGTTGAATAACATGATACATATATTTTATATGATCGCTTTTTGGATCGGTCTTCTCTCCTGCTTTTTGTGTAACTAATGCGGCTTCCGTTTGACGCCCCGTACTGAAAGCTGAGCTCCGACGGCCATCGGCATTCTCAAGCTTAAGCAAAATTTGGTTGTCGTCGTCTTCGTCGATGTTGGCGGCGGCGTCGACGTCGGCGTCGTCGTCGTCATCTTCGCATTGGAGGAGCAGCTTTATCTCTTGCCAGTGATTCACATTCTTTAAGGCCGATCGCAGTAGCAGTCGAAATTCTTTAGAAACCCCGACACCACGCCCACCGTCCAGCTATGATTTATAGCCAGCCCACAAAGCAGCAGCTCTGCTTAGTTGTTGACCACAGCATTTAGTCCAAGGTAAGCTACTTTTCAATAGTCGTTGAATTTGTAGTTTTCGGTCCCATCAGCACAATATTCGGGCCGGGGCTGGTGCGGCCTGGGCCGTGCGGTGTCTGTCTGGAAGTATTCTCGCTGCTGCGACCATTTGCAGCGGCAACAACAATGGAGACAGCGAGACAACATTCCTGTGATATGTCACGAGAATTTTTAACATTTGCACTAGAATTTCTATTTTGGTTGCGTCTCCTCTCCTTCTCCGTCTCCGTCTCCGCTCCCAGCTACCTTCGCTCTCCCCCAGCACGCAAACCGCACATTTCAATTTGGATTGGAATGGTGTGTTTCGGCATTTCATTCGATTTTTCTGGCCAGACCTTGAGGCGTTCCTAACAAGTGCAAGCGGTTGCTCGATTTGCTTAGCACAAAGTTGTTGGAAATGTTTTTTATTATTATTTTGCACTAGCTTCAAACAGTTTGCAATGTTCGTAAAATACGCCGTATTAATTAATCAACATAATCGGATCTTATATAATATGATACATGATAGTATTTGTTTCTTTATTGATCGGCACGTTTTTACCTTCCATTAGTTGAGGTTCTCGGCAAGTATATTCTTGTATTCAGTCTCTTTTGGAATAGACCAGTCTAAATCCCCACATATTTGTCACATGTCCAAGTTTCGAGAAAACTTAACATAGCAATATGCAAATGTCAGTCAGCTTGGCGAAAGTTCTCTTTGAATGTAAATTGACAAACTGTGCAGGAAAAACCGCAGTTTAACTCAGTTTCCTGTTGGGTGGTTGTTGCAAACGTTTGCCAAATGTTTTGTTGTTTTATTTTTTGTGGGCAAATGTAACATGGCGTTGCGCTGTCACTGTTTGACTGTTTGTTAGTTCGATGTAGCAGAAAATTGTCAAAGCTTTTAAGTGGGTCACAATTTGATTTGATTTGTTTATATCACCGCAGCAACAAAAACACACAGCTGGAGTAGGGCTTGTCCTAGTCTCTGCTGGTATTATTTATGTATAAATGTTTGCCTGTAATTGGCCAATTGTGTCATGGCAATTGGACATGGAAAACGGTTTCCTGACTCTATATAAAATTAGTCAGCATTGCAATTGGTATCACTGTGACTATACGGAACCAGCCACAGCAACAAATAGTTTTTTGCTGCAGCTGGTGCCGTTGCCATTTGACCTTTTGCTTAGTTTGACTTGCATATTATTTTAAAAACTTTCAAGCCAACAACTTCTAATGGCTTAAATTGGTCAATACCTGATTGCCAATAATTATATACATATGTACCATGCACTCATTTATATATATATGTATATATATATCTTTGAATTTATTTCAAGTTTTGCAAAATGGCAACTGTAAGCAATGCTGATAAAGTATATGTAAATATGAGAAAAGTGTGTAATAAAAAACTGCCTACGTAGTAAATAATTTTGAAAAATTCGGTTCTTTTGCTTAACGAATTGTAAAATCAGAAATATTACTATTTTTTGTGAATTCGTTGGTGGCTCTTCAGACTGAGAGGTTTTTTAATTAATTATATTTATATAATCAAGGTATAAGCTTAAGTAGGTACTATATTTTAAAAACCCTTTCAAAAAGGTGGACTTTTTAGTGTCTAGGTACAATGAGTAGGGTATCTCACAGCTACCAGCACTCACTAGAAACGTTAAAGTTTCTGATTTGCGGTTGCGAAAAAGATTTGGTTGTGCGCATTCCAAACAATTTGTAGCCATTGAAATTTATTGTTGAGTCCCTAGCGGCGGCATCTATTCAAATTTACATACATACATTCAATTTATATTTATGTTTTATTTTTGTTAACAAATTAATTTCGCTGCCGCGTTGCCCCCCCACACACACACCACACACGCACATACCACACACATGTGAACACAATAAGTAAACGGAGGCGCATTTGACATTTGTTTTGTGTTTTGTTTGCCGTCTGACACTTGTCTGACAATCCGAACGTGCGCCAATGTCATTCACATTGAGCAGGTTTTGTGTTTCATTTTCGGGTTTGCACTTATACAAGTTACTAACAAATATTAAATCGATATTTCACTTGTTTTGATTTAATACCCCGTAATAGTTAAAGTGGACAAGAAGAGTATAATACATTTTATTTAATGTAAAAGAATAAAGTACACGTACTCTTGTTCTGCTTAATAATGCTTCTCTCTTCCAACACTTTCCTTTTTTACCCATTTATTTAATTTATTGTACATCTAGCATTCAATCTCTTCTATATCTCTATATCGTTCTAGTTTGTTTTATTTTTATCTTCAATTGCAACGACAGACATTAAAAAAAAAACGTTATCTCTATATTTTGTGAAGCAGCAGAAATATTAGTTTTGGGCGGGATCCTTCTGCCAACTGTCCATATACGGCCAGCGACTCCACAATACATTAATTTGTTCTTCTACATCGTTAAATAAGAATACCCGCCGTAGCACCATACATTTGTTCATGCGGGAATCGTACTTGAAATAAGATTTTTAAAATAATTAGATTGGTGGCTCAAATGTTTAAGTAATTTGACTTAAACATTTGAGCCACCAATCATACAAAAAATAAATCTTTCATAACGACTGACTCAACTTAAATATTCACAGCCACGCTGGTAACTGTCTTATGAAGTGCACCTTTTTGGCTCTAATGCGTGTCTAAAGTTTTCTGTTGAGCCCCTCCACTCTACTTCCTCCCCCACTTCACGACTCGGGCCACGTTAAGTTGACATTTACCACATGTAGCCAGGTGTTTTACGTCTAACGTTCTTATGAATGCTGTGGGCTGGCATAAATCGATGCCAGAAGTGGAAGATGTTGGCTGAGTTTCTATGTGGGCGTGTCCGACAGCCCACTCCTCCCTCGTGGCAATCGAGTTTATGTACCCTTGTAGAGGGTATTATAATTTTGCCACGAAATATGTAACGCATAGAAGGAGACGTTTGCGCAAGCAAAGTATATATATTCTTGATTGACATAGCTAGATTCATCTTATGCAAACTCATCACTTAGCTTTGAAACTATCGCATTATCAAAATATCTTGACTGAGTTATCACCATGCTTCTTACATTTGGTAAACTTATCATCATCGACCTACTATCGACAGAAAAATGAAGAATCGACAGAAAAGATATGTTGACTAACTATTCATATAATCCCTGTCAAGCCGGAACTGGCAACGTTAGAAAGAATTGGTCGGATATAATATTAAGTATCAAGGGTATTTAATTTTCGACGTGCCGAAGATTGCCTCCCATTTATTTCTTTCCTCCTTGGCAGCGCATGATTTAGTTTTAAAATAGTTAGTTAAGCGTTAAATTGACTTGGCACCGAGATTCCGTCACTTGTTAAGTCGGTCCTTAACTGGCCAGCCTTCTTAATTGCCTAATTAAGCGCTGAAATGGACGGACCTGGAGGAGCGACTGCCCACGCAACTTGCTCCAAATTTGCAGACTGTTTGACTGCGCAATAGCGCGTCTGTCAGCTGTGGCAAAGATTGCCCCAGTCCATGTTCACGAGACGGATGCACGTTGCCCACTCTTGGACAACTATTTGCACACGCGAGTCGCTGACATGTGCGCTAATGAGCCATGAGGCCAATCCTACTGCTGCTGGGGCCTGCTCCAGTGGAGCGCAGAACGGCGTCGCTGATAAGCAAAATTTATCATTGAATACCGCCTGTCGCCTGGCTGTCGGATTAGCGGCGTCAAGAAGTCAACCGCCATTTATTTGCATATTCATAAATCTGCGCTAAGTCCAGGGCTGAGCAACAGCAGCACTGCACCGGGTCAGCGTGGCGTGTCCAGAATGCTTCTAGACTCAATTGGCTTGGACTGCGCGTTAATTGAAAAATGTATTTATTTGCTTTTAATTGAATGTCGGCCCGGCTGCTGCTGCAGTTGCAGTTGTAGTTGTACTTGTACCCTGCCTGTTTTGACTTGTTTACTGGACACTGTCAGTTTCTACTGTGCAACCAGTTGATCGCATAATCCGAGATGTATTTGTTAAATTTGTCACAGGAACGATCCGTCTTGTCGAGGTACTTTAAAGTAATCTCATCTAATCCAACAATACAGGTTAAGTTTTAAATACAAGCCGACTTAGCATCTGTTAATCAAAACAAGTAAGGCTGGCTAGTAAATAGAAGATACTTTGGACCCGGCTTTGAGCTGCCGATACAATCAATTCTATACGTATAAAGCTTTCAGAGGATAGATAGGAATAGTAACGTCTCAAAAAATTGAACATTTAATGATCAATTCTGATTCCGTCTGATACATATATATATATATATATATATACCACCACCACCCACACCCACAGTACTTATACAAACTCTTATATACTACTTACAAATATGAACATCAGATCATTAGACATAACCGTCCGCCGCAATCGTTATTCAAATTCAGGCTATTAGAATCTTTCCGAAATTCTCCCAAGAGAACGAACAATGATAGCATTATCAAAAGAGAGAAAAATCTTGATCATGCATACTCACAGCCAGTCTTAGAGATTGAGTTTTACTGACGTACTTGAATTGTTAAGATAGATACCACCATCTACTGTGAATCAAAATAGAAAATGAATATATATTTTTGTTTGTAAAGTATCGAAATTTTCTTATTATATGTATATTATATGTTTTATAGGACGGAGATGCTTCCTTCAGCTTGTGATATACATTTTGTCAAAAACATTATATTCTTTTTACTGATTTTTATTAGGTCCAGGATATAATAATTTATAGGTTAGGTGTTCGAGTCAAGCTTGTTAAAACATCAACATATTCTCAAGGTATTTAAACAGGAGTGAATAATGAATATTGGCATAACATAGAATTATTTTTTATTTTTAAATATCATATTCTGATCACCTAAGAATCCAATTAATCTTACATGGGTAACATCCGTTGCGTTGGAATGCAAAGTGCTACTTTTAATTTTTATATATTATTTGGTTGATTTATGCTGGCCAGATATGGAATTTAGTATTCTGCTGAAACTTAAAGCCAAAGCGATGCGAACCATTTAGATAAGAAGTTTAAGTGAATGAGAAAAGAATGCAAAGACTAGCTTTGATTATAAATGGTTTTTAGAAAGATAGATTTTGATTATATTCACCTGACAAGAAGACGAGAATCTGAAAAGATGGCGACAATACACATAAAAAATCTTTTCTTGTTAAGGTTCATTTGATGTCCCATTCCAAAACAACGACCTTTCCAACAGAAATACTTACAATGCCAAACCCTTCCAAAAAGGCCCTACGAAATATATAAAATGCACAAAGCTACTACACTAAAAATGTTGTAATAAAATTTTACGAGCGGTTAGCAACAGGCATGGCTCTAAAGCACCGATCTGTCCGGGCGTTTTTAGGAAAGGAATTGAACGAAAAGAATAAAAATACAGACAATGCCAAGGTAGAGATGGAGGAGTCTGAAAGAACTGAGTGAAAAGCCAAAACAAGAAAAGGACATAAAACAAATAAATAACGTGAAATTCATGAATGAATCAGAGAATCGAGTAGACTTTTTATTTCTTGCGGCATGGAGAATGACTTTGTTGCTAGCCGGCTAATATGTTCACTGTGGTCCGGGTGCAGACACAGACCCAGACCCAAGTCCAGATTCCAGGTCCGCGGCCCCAGTCGAAGTTGCAGGGTGCAGGTCGCCGGCTGAAAAGTTTGCGCATGCGTGACGCTTGTCAAAGGCAGCAGCCGGCTGTGAGATGCCGCAGAAAAAGAGCAGCTCTTGCAGAGCTTTGAATTTGTGTGGCTCCTTTTTGGTCTGGTCAGAAACACGTTTCCTTTTTAGGGCCATACCATGGGTCATGCTGGGCAGCAGCCAGGCAAAACTTGTTCTTGTTCTCGCCGCTGTTGCATATTAAGCAACCTTGGGGAATAAGGAAGTCGATGTCGGGAGTCAGAGAAGAAGATGCAGACGCCGATCTCTACCACGACAACGACACCCAGACACCAAGAGCGAGACCGAGTTGGGCAGGTCCCAGCTGCTTGCCTAAAAGCCACTTCAGCTGTTTGGCTTTCTTTAGAGCTACAATTGCTTGCAATTTCCTACCACTCGATCGAGAAATGCAGCATAATTGGGCAAAAATAAATAAAGGCCAGGCAAAATATTGCATGTGCTGCTGAGGCGCAGACACTCGAACTACGTACACATGTACAAATAAATACACACAATCGTATACATGTACAATTACATACACATACATATGTATTCGAAATGTGTTTTATTTCGTGCCCCCGTCAAGTGGGTTATTGAGGCGCCTTCGATCTCCATTTTTGCCAGCTATTTTTCTGGCAACCTGTGTCTGCCGCATCTTCTGATTGCTTTCGCATTTTAACATAAATGGGCGCATAGTTCAAAGCGAAAATAACAGAAATTTCCTTTTACTTTCCAATGCGCAGTTCAAATGAACTCCAGTCCAACGATTCGTATGATTTGGCATCCAGGTCATTAGCAAGTTGCTTTTGGAAGCAAGAAAATATAGAGAGAAGAGACTACAGTTTGGTTCTGAAACACCTTATATCTATTTGTTGTTTGAACAGTGATCACGCATAGTCCAAGCCGTAACAGCTACGAATCTGAAATGTTTACTAAAGCTTCCTTTTGTATGAAGTTTGTATGAAAAACATTGCTTTGCAGTCGTGACGTCAAAAGCCAGTATGGCTTAGGTGTCAGAGTATTAATTTCGGCTGCAATTGTCAATTTATTCCTTTGCTTCTTTAATTTGATATTATTCACAAAGAAAAAACAGTAATAAATTAACAAACAACTAAAATATGTAAAATAATTAAGAGTTAGGAATATTAATAGAATATTTTCTATTACTTTGAATGTTTTTTGAACTACAATTTTCTCATGTACTTTCAATGTTTTGTGAACTACAATTTTCTCACGTAAGTTTAGGCAGGAAAAAATCTGTGCGCAAAGAACTTTAAAAAAATGCATTTAACATTAAGACGAATTACGTCTTACACACTAGCAAAGTCGCAAAGTCAACCCCTTCACGATGATTACAATTGTTGATTCTTAATTTGATGAACTTCAAACTCATTTTTAAATATCTATATAGAAAGATAAATATCTATTTTCCACTAACGGGAAACGTGAGGAAAGGTGATGTCTCTAATTTGATGCAAGAAACTAGGCCCGGGTAACGCTGGGAAGTACCCGCTAGTACATGTATAGATTTTTCATCAATGGACTAAAGAATTCTTACATATTGCGACATATACACTAATCTACAACAAGAGCATTTTTAAGAACTTTACGTTTTGAGTACAAGAGGAAATTCGCTAAATATGAGCACATAATAAAACAACGCAAGTGATATAACTCTTAAATATTTAAATATACAGAGCTGCGCTAAGAGTTTTTGTTAGAAGAGAATCGTAAGAGAGCGTCAGAAAGAGAAATCATAAGTGGGACTTGAGTTCTCTTTTCAAGTGAAGGGCAGAGCTTTTGAATAGTTAATTGTTGGCAAAGAATGGGAACATTTACTTAGTTATTTTCAAGGCCAAAAACCACTTTGTTCACAAACACAGATAGCACGAAATGCATAGAGGTTTGTAGAATATGAGTAGGTATACTTAATAAGCTTTTCCCCAAAAGTGCATGGGATCTAAAACTAATTGGCTTAAAAAGTAAAATGCCCAATAAGCTTGTGGCAACATTCGTGGCATCACGGCTAATAAAAGTGCACCTCTTTAGAAGCCAGCTCCCTCAGTCGCAATTACAATGGAAAAAGCTCTTTACAGCAGAATGCACTGCATAAATCACACTTAAAGCAAACCCCAAACGTAACCCTTACCCAAATTCTAACCCTAAAGCGGGCACAAGCTGCATTAGAAATTCACTTGGAATTACAAGAAAGAGAAAGAGAATGAGCGAGAAAAAGAAACAGCAGTAATAGCAGTTTTCACTTAACAGGCAAGTGGCACATAAATTTCAGCAAGGACACCGGCGCACTTAAAGGAACAGCAACAGCAACAACAACAACTACACCAACGAGGACGGCGATGACAGCTACGGCATTTCCTGATAAGTCTTGCTGCAATGTTCATTGCTCCGATTTGGGCAGGGTCTTTCATTCGCCCGACTAAAAAAAAAAAAAAAGAAATCCTTGCAAATATTTGGTGACAAGAGCCCTCGAGTCGAGCCGTCGTCCGTGCGGAAGGTCAATCGGTGCATAAAATTTCGGGCAGCTGCTGCAAAAAGCGCAGCAGCTGCTCTTTGGCGACTCTTGATTAACCAGAAAGATGACTTAGGGCGCAGAGATCTTAATCCAAATAAGAGATGCGAAGAGAAAAAAATATTGGCCCTGTGCTTAAAAAATAGTATTTAACTCTTGAGGATTATCAAAATGTTTATGTCGAATTCTTTTGCTAAAAAGAAAAAAAATTCCATTTTCAAAGAAATACAAGTAAAAACTTTAAATATTATAATAACGAGAAAAAGGGCACGCCGAAGATAAAATACCCTTGCAGTCCGAACCTTTTCATAATGCTCATTATGCTTTGCTGGGTTCCAAGAAACACAGGGAAAAAAGTTAAAGGCAAGTACGGTTAAGATATCTCGAAAATCAAGAAAGTTTTCAATACAACAACTTAGTTTTCGACCGATCGTTCATATGGAAGCTATTTGATATAGTAATCCGATGTAAATAAGATTTTGTATATATATAGGGAGCATAGTAAAGCTTATAATTGCCGAGTTTGGTCAAGAAATCTTGAAAAACAGTAGAGTTTTCCATCATCAACTTAGTTTTCGACCGATCGTTCCTATGGTAGCAATATGATATAGTGACAGTGAAACAGACATACGGTCATGGCTACGATTATCGACTCGGCTGTTGATACTGATCAAGAATATATATACTTTATTGGGTCGGAGATGTCTCCTATGCGTTACACATTTCTAGACAAGATTATAATATCCTCTGCAAGGGTATAAAAATGCGATATGAAACTATCTCTTTGTGGCTGTATTTTTTGAAGAAACAACTATTTATCTAGCTTATTTAATATTTATTTATTTATTTAATATATAAATTAGTACGTCCGCTCAGGCTCTTACACCATTATTAAGTTGAGCTGGGGCTCTAGCCTGGCTCTTCGATTGGGGCAAAACTAAATTTAATATTTCTGAAGGAGGTCTTAAAAAATGGTTAAAGAGCCGCCTGATACAAGTTGGTGCTCAATGTGTTTGTTGTAATATTTCATTTGGAAACAGCTTTTTTTAAATATTCAGCTATTACCAGATGTGAAGTTTTTAACTTATTTAATTATTTATTATCATTACCTTAGAGTTTTCTTACCATGCTAAAGTACTTTTAAAATCTGTTTTCAGGATAATATTTCATGCGTTTCGCGCTCATTTGACAATGTGGCAACTGACTTAAGCCGTATCCTCTACAGCATTTTACGCAAGCGTAGCCGCAACAATATCCTATAGTAAAAGATGCAGCATTTAAGGACCCAACTGGCCATTGGCTGCCTGGTGCTCTTTATATTTGGGGTAAACTTGCTGCTAGGTTCAGCAGAGGGCAAAGAGCAACAGCAGCAACAGCAAGCGGGTGAGCTGTATCCAAAGCAGCAGCACCGCAGCCACTCGAGTAGTGGGTCATCATATAAGCGCTTCTCTCGTGACTCGAATGCGGCTCGCGAGCGACGCCCGAATATAATCCTCATACTGACCGACGACCAGGATGTTGAACTGGGCTCGCTCAATTTTATGCCACGCACTTTACGGTTGTTGCGAGATGGGGGTGCCGAGTTTCGTCACGCGTACACAACCACTCCGATGTGCTGCCCGGCACGCTCTTCGCTGTTAACGGGCATGTATGTGCACAACCATATGGTGTTCACGAACAACGACAACTGCTCCAGTCCGCAGTGGCAGGCGACGCACGAGACGCGCTCCTATGCCACGTATCTGTCGAATGCGGGCTATCGGACCGGATACTTTGGAAAGTATCTGAACAAGTACAATGGCTCGTATATACCGCCTGGGTGGCGCGAATGGGGTGGACTGATCATGAACTCCAAGTACTACAACTACAGCATCAATCTGAATGGGCAGAAGATCAAGCATGGCTTCGACTATGCCAAGGACTACTATCCCGATTTGATAGCAAACGACTCGATCGCCTTCCTTCGCTCCTCCAAACAGCAAAACCAAAGAAAGCCCGTACTGCTCACCATGAGCTTCCCGGCGCCACACGGACCTGAGGACTCTGCGCCGCAGTACAGTCATCTCTTCTACAATGTGACTACGCATCAGTGAGTTCCGTACAACTTGATTCAGAGCACCGTATTCTAATCCTCATTCATGCTTCAGCACGCCCAGCTATGACCATGCGCCCAATCCCGACAAACAATGGATCCTCAGGGTTACTGAGCCTATGCAGCCGGTGCACAAGCGCTTCACCAATATTCTTATGACCAAGCGCCTCCAGACACTCCAAAGCGTCGATGTGGCTGTGGAACGTGTCTACAATGAGCTGAAGGCTTTGGGTGAGCTAGATAATACCTACATTGTGTATACATCGGATCATGGATATCATCTGGGCCAATTCGGCTTGATCAAAGGCAAAAGTTTTCCCTTCGAGTTCGATGTGCGTGTGCCCTTCCTCATGCGTGGTCCTGGAATACAGGCCTCTAAGGTGTAAGTTATCATCTGAAGTATTTGAGTTAAACATGTTAACAATAAACTAATTCTTATTCTTCTTTCCACTCTGCAGCGTCAACGAGATCGTGCTGAATGTAGATCTGGCGCCCACATTCTTGGACATGGGCGGCGTGCCGACCCCACCGCACATGGATGGACGCAGTATTCTACCGCTGCTGAACAGTCGTAATCGTATCGTGCGCGACACCTGGCCGGACAGCTTCCTTATCGAGAGTTCAGGTCGTCGAGAAACAGCGGAGCAGATTGCCGAATCTCGAGCACGCTTGCTGGCGGAGCGACGCAGCATGAAGCTAGTCAATAGCACGTTGCTGGAGGATCTGCTCGGCAGTGACAACAGCAGCAGCAGCAGCAGCAGCACGGTAGCTACGATGTTGAGCTCCATGGCAACTACAACGGAACAGGAGGACTTTGAAGAAGACATTGACACCGACGCTGAAGACGAGGATGGAGATGATGCTATGGACAGCTCAGCACCTGCAGTGGACGATGAGGAACTAGTAGATGTTGCTGCCGAAGAAGAGGAAGATGATGAGCTAGATGAACAAGAGCTGCTGCTACAGCAGGACAATAATCTTCCATTAGCACCCTATATCACCAAAATGATGCGATTGAATTCGGAGTGCTCAGATCCGGCGCTATTGAAGAACTGCCTGCCCGGACAGAAGTGGAAGTGCGTTAATGAGGACGGACGTTGGCGCAAGCACAAGTGCAAGTTTCACGTGAGTATCCCCAATCGGAAGTGTTCAAAGTACTTAACCATCCGTCTCTTATCAGCTGCAACTGGAACACCAGCTGGCGACGATGCCACGCAAGCAATACCAACGCAACTGTGCCTGCTTCACCTCAAGTGGATTGGTCTATACCAAAATTCGGGCGCCGACGACATCCCTGCACTCGCATCGCCTGCACAAACGCACCCACATGCACCATCACCAGAACCATCAACATCTTGGTAAGCGCCGTCACAAGCGACAAGTGGCAGATGAGGTCTTTCACACAGAACTGCCCTACGAAATGGAAGAGCTGCTCGACTTAGATCAGTCGGTCGATCTGCTCGCAAAGCACGGCCGCCGAAGCAAACGAGAAGCGTCCAGTGGACAGAACGTAGCTACCAACAGCTCCAACGATGCAATTGCTTTGGTCATACAGCAAATCCAGAGCACCCTGGAAACGCTGGAACACAAGTTTAATGAGCACGAGCTGCACAATCGGAGCAGTAGCATTTTGGGGCGTGGCAATAAATTTCTAAGAGGCGGGGCTCGCTGCTACGTAGAGGAGAGCACGGAGAAGGTCAACTGCTCGGATGTCATCTATGACGATGAGAAGACCTGGCGCACCTCTCGCAATCAAATTGATATGCTTATTAAGCTGCTAAAGGACAAGATCAGCACACTGAAGGACATGAAGAAGCAGATGCGAGAGAACAAGCAGCAGGCCGCGGGGGCCGGTAGGCGTGGCGAGGGACGGCGACGCAATGATCCAGTGCCAGCTCAGGACGGCGCCGGTCCCGAATTTAATATGAGCTACTTCAGTGAAATCGCCAGCACGCCTCGCTCTGTCTTGCTGCCCAATGTATATAGTGGCGCTGGTGCCTATGATACCCTGGATCAGTCCCAGACACCACACTATGCATCGCGTGCAGAGTGCTACTGCGAGCCGGATGTGGGAGAGAGGTAAGCAATGGATGAGCCAAGCTGCAAGCTCCTGGTCAACTAATTACACTCGTTCTTTCCTTCCTAGCTATGCGGACTCCAAGGAGATGGCGCGCGAAGCGCGGCGCAAACTCAAGGAGGAGCGACAACGGAAAAAGGAGCGCAAGCGCATCAAAAAGGCGCGCCTCGAGAAGGAGTGCCTCTCGGAGAAGATGAACTGCTTCTCGCATGACAATCAGCACTGGCGCACGGCACCCTTTTGGAACGACAGTCCTTTCTGCTTCTGCATGAATGCCAACAACAACACCTACTCCTGCGTTCGAACCATTAATTCAACGCACGATTATCTCTACTGTGAATTTACTACGGGCCTGATAACCTTCTATAATTTGACCATAGGTAAGGTGTTTTTTGATCCGACTGCACGCTATCCCAACTAATTGGACTCAGGTCTTATTTGCCCATCCCAAAGACAATATAAACATATATTATATTTTATTTATATTTATATTGTCTTTGCCCATACTCAGTTAATCCTTGTGGCTATTCATTCCCCGAATCTCGATTTCTTTAAAAATTTGTTGCTTTCTCTATTTGAACCTAGATCGGTTTGAAACGCAGAATCGTGCCTCGAGCCTGTCACCCGCTGAGAGATCACACATGCATGACACGCTGGAGCGCCTGAAGGGCTGTCGTGGACGCAACTGCAGCATACGCAGACAGCTGCCACAACTGGGCATGTCAGCAGCCCTCCAACCCACCGCCGTCAATCACGTGCAGCGCAACAACAAACGCAAGCAAAGTAAGCAACTAGTTTCATACTTCTCCAATTATGAGATTATTCAGTGATTTGTTATACTTGACAGGCCCCCTTTCGGCCAGCGTGGGCAACTTTGGCTTTGTGGGCAGCCGACTGGACATGGATGTGGTGCCACCTGCCAAGCGACGCAAGCTCTCCAAATATCACAGGCAAGCAAACTGCCAACTGCATCACGACTGTTACTTATACTCAACCATTTCTACTCGACCGCAGGTGGACTAACTCGCAGAACTCGCATCTGAAGCGACGCCCCTGGAAACAGCAATCCCACAGATACTTGCCCCAGCAGCCAGCGACCGCTGTTGCCGCCTAAGCAGCGGCACTCCCGTCACCCAGTACCCAGTGAGCACATATCCTGGCTTGCCCCTCCGTTCAGTGCACCGCTCTGGTCTACATATGGTAGATATAGATAGATTCATGTCCATAGACGGATATAGATCTGCGTTCTGGTATATTTTCTTCGTAAATAAGACTGTGTTTTTTGTATTCAACTTACGTTTAGTTTCATTTATGTTGAACTTTTTTGCTTCTTTGGCTTGAACCCGCAATATAAATAAACTGTATTTAGCTGTTAAGTGATTTTATTTGTACATAAATTTAGAAAGAGAGTGAACATATTTACACACTACATAAATTATTTAGCGCAATTGGTTTTACAATTAATTTATATAGTAGACGAGTACACTTAGCAAAAAGAAATCAAGTTACCATAGAGATCATATTTACATACATATTTGTAGTACTTGTATTTACTGGAAATCGCTAAAAACACTACGCAAATAACTAACTGTTATTGTTTTTAAATGGAAATACTAAAACAATGGATATATTTTGCCATTGTGCTGCACTATTTAAATCAACTTGTTTTCTTTTTAGCAGGCAACACGCCCACGAACAAACATTGTATCTGCTATGGCAACATTTAACAATCTTATTCTAACAAAATAAATGAAAATAAAAATATGCATAGAAACCCCTATTTAAAATTGATGTATCTGTGGTTTTTATTGACAGCTTCTTTTATGAAAATAAAAATATTGATCTTTGCTTTTTAGTAAGCTGTCATTTTGTAAACATACTCGATAATAATTAGCCCATTTATTTAGCACTTGTGGGGAAAACACATAATTATTTAGAGTATACGACAGTGATTTAATTATCGTCAATATGCACGAAAACTGGTTTAGCCGGCCTACGTAAGCGTATTGTTAATTAATGACGTACTTCTAGAGAATTGACTACTCAGTGTAAAAGACATCATTTTAGAACGAATGGATATTGTTCCAGTTTCTTAAAAATTTTAGGCGGCTTTCTTATTATATCATGGTTGAAAATAGATTTTGAACTGAACAGTGTTGCATCCGGAATCAAGATAATTTATTTTCCATGAGCCGACCCCAATCTAAGCGAGACCGAAACCAATTGTTAATTTCTTTAAATCTAAAGTTACTCTCGATAGTTGAAGATGAAAAATAAAATCAATTTTTGAATTATTAAATATAATAAGTCGCTGGTATTTCCCGGCTTTACCCGGCCCATGTTTTGTGCTTAAAATTTTAGATAGACCTTCTTCATCCATATCTCGCCCGTGGACAATTTAAATTTACCCGTACACAGTGTTGAACTTCACGTCAAAAGTTATGTTTTTCATAGATATTTGAAAATAACTTTGAAGTCATCGAATAAAGATCCAATAGTTTGAATCAACGTTTCCAGCTAAGTTAGCCTTGTGGTGTTAATCTTGATGCCAAAAAATAATCTTATATTAAGTTAACCTTTGCTATTCAAAAGTGGTGGATTTTAAACACGTATCAGATGAATTTTCACAACTTTCATACAACCGTTTCCAAAAAATCGTAGAACGCACTTTCCATAGAGGAAGCTTAGATTCTGCGAAAAGTGTGAAACGGACGGTAAGTAAAAACGGCTCATTCAAACGATTTTCTCGACATTTCCATACTTGCGGGTGGTAAACCCCGTCTTAGCGTGCAGCTCCACCACATAAGGTAACTACAGAGAAAATTTCAACTTCGTAGCTCTTACGGTTTGAGCTGTGTGCTGATCACCAATCAGTCAGTCAGTCAATCAGTTAGTCATTCAATAAGGACAAAAACTTTCAAATAAAGAGATTGAATTGCTGTATTGGAAAATTAAAAAAAACGAGCGACTTAACCTGGGTTCATAGAAATGTAAAAAATTGACAGACTTCATATACCCTGTTTTCTTAAAATGTTTTTTAAATTGGGTACAGTCTTTACCGATTCCAAGAATTGCATTTATGCTACTCCGAAAAGTATGCAACATATGGTATAACTAAGCTAACTAGAAGAGCATCTAAAGTTATGTGGCATACTCTTGGTATACCAAATAACAATTACAAGGGCTCTAGGCGAAAGTGCCCCACTTAGAGATACACTGAGCCCAGCGCCAAGCCCCCTCAACAAACATTCTTGCTACCTCATTTTAAACATACTTCAAATCACACATACACAGCAACTTTCGAGTAATGCTTAAAAGCCCATATCTTAAAATCGGTTTTTATCGATATTATGAAAATGGGAAGGGCTATCAAAATGATAATTTCGTGGTGTAGGAAAATATATGTTCCAAATCTTAAGTTCCAGCTTTTGTACTTCCCGAGATTGAGGTGTTTATTCAGACGGACAAACTGTCGGTCGGACATAGGGACACGGATAGATCCACCCAGTTGGTCGTCCTAGTCGAGCATATATATACTTTACTTGGTTGGAGATGCTTTCCTCTGCCTGGTACATACGTTTGCACAAAAACATTATACCTCTTGTACCACATGTGTTCAGGGTATAAAGAGTATATTGCGAATAAAACAGGTAAGTGTTCCTTAGTTCAGGCACATGCAAGATTTTTGCTTTTGTTTGTAAAACAATTAAAATAAAAACATTTTCGGATGCACACGACTTGAAAGAAACTTGATATGTGCTGAGGTATGTGCAATCTGACAGAGGTAGATCTTGAGGCCATTAAGATTGGAGTTGTTGAACCTGTAGAATAGATTCGAAGCCTTTTCATATAATCCGCTATATAATACTCAAAATTCTAGATTATGGAAACAGAATAGTAAGCTGTGTGACGTTGAAATGTTGTAAACAAGGGTTCTAAAACAATATTGGGAATTGTAGTAAGGTCGGGTAGCTTTTTTTTTTGCCTTCTTTTTCAGCTACAAATGAAAGTAGGCTAAACGACGAATTATATAATATGTTCCCAAAGAGAAACACGCAATTAAAACAATTGGTTGTTCGGGCTGTGTTAACCAGGTCACATATTAATCCGGACAATATGTAAAAATTGCTTAACTCGAGTGTTGCTATCAGCTGAAATTATAAAGATTAAATATTGACCGATATTGGTAGCTGGATGGCAGCTGGATGGATAAGTCGGGCCGTACGCGGAGGCAATCAAAGCGCCCATCACAAAATTTCGATCACTTTGGTAAATGTATGCGAAAGTATTTCGTATGCTTGACAACTTGTGCCTGATAAGTGATAATAAGTGATAACAAACATAGCAGCTGATAGCTATTAGAATGTGTGTGCATCGAGGCGAGCTGAATCGTAGCCAGCTTCCATGGGCGCAAGGCAAGGGACCGGAGCGGGCGCCGCTTCCACGAACAGCCGCAGCAGACCCAGATGCAAAAAAGCTCGGCCGAATGCGCTAATTAACTTGCTGAGATGTTTTCATCTGCTGTCAAATATTGTTACCCACTTGGCAATTCACACTTGACACTTGACGCGCTAATTTCCGCTGCAGCTTTGGGCGGCACAAGGAGGAGGTGGCGGGGCCTCCCCATTTTATCTCTATCAAAACAAAGAGAGACAGAGCGAGAGAGAGAGAGCGAGAGAGGGTGAGAGAGACAGATAGAGAGAGAGAGAGCGGCCTGCGCGTGCATGCAGAGAATGATAGCCGCTCAGTACATGGGGAGATATCGTGTTAAAATTTTGCGCAAGCAGCAGGGTTATCAGCTTGAAATTTATTTATTGTTTGCTAGTTGACTGACAAATACTGAGCTGGTGGCTAGGCCAGTAACAGTGGATGGGGGCCTATTCGAGGGCTTTACCCCACTATACTTGTGCCGCACTCAAAAGACCCCCTTTCTTCCCCCACAGCCCGCCCATCGCACGCATTGCTTGATCTTGGAATAGCAACGAGCATTTATTGTGCGCCGGGGCTGCTTTTTATTTGCGCACTTCAATCGAGATATCGTGCTGAAATTTCACAATTTCAGAATTGCCTCACCTGGGCCGGGGCCTGTGCAACGGAGGGACTCAGAGCGCCAGGCACGTACACAGCCAGCAAAAACTACACTGGGCACCTGTTGAATATATATTCACTTAATAGAACGATGAACTCACTGAGAGTCTCCACTCAGCTGCACTATAACCAGGCATTTAAGATTTATTTATTTACTTAACACAATGTTGCACTCCCAGTATTATTTACTGATATTGACATTTATTTAACTCAGGCGAAAGGGCTTGATCTTAGTAATTCTAAGTGAAAACAGCCGGAATGGTAAAGATAAGGCCTTAAGATGAGTCTTGTCTACGAATACGAACAAATTCCCAAACATTCTCATCGAAATAAAAATCCCATCTTCGAAAATTTTAAGCTCGTATACCCTCCAATATTATCAGGTCTCTCAATGCTTATACCTTAAGAAATCGCATTGTAAATGTTGTCAACAATTCTTAATTTTCTATTCATCCTCTTATTTATCGAGCGTTCCCCCAAGCAAGTAAATATTTTGTGTGAGTTTGGTGATAATAGATAACTGCAAACAGCATTTGTCAGTTTTTACACAATGCCTCAATTTTCTTTTGTACTCGAAACAGCAGCCATCGCTAAAAAGCAAAGCTCACTTGGTAACAACACTTCATTTGGATTTTGGAATATATTAAGCTGCTTTTAACCGAAGCTGCTTTTATGCCTTGAACCAAGCCATGAATTTTTATAACTACTGAAGACCAACTGAACCCGAACTAAACACTGTTTTCTTTATTTGAATAAATTTTGCAACATTTTTAGTTTTTGACAGTGCGTATTGAGGATTGTTTTTGTACTTAGAATATGGAATATATATAAAACTTGCTGTTAAATTATAGATACAATACAAAACCTTTTAAGGTTTATGTCGAGAAGAAATACAACAGGAATCCATCCATACATGTAAACTCTTATTTGGCTGATTATTATACCTTATGCTACTTTCTTATAAAGTATTAGCATTATAGTGCTTATGTTTTTTATCTAGTAAAAATTCGAAAGATATGCTTAAGTATATCCGCGTCAAAGTTAAAATTGTTAATGATGATATCGATATACTGTATTTTTATCAAAGCATTATGGCCAGAGCCAACAGGTGAACGATGATAACCGGCTTTGAAGTTAGATCGACAAAATTTGGAATGTGGTCATTTGATGAGTTCCTCCAAAGATAGATCCAAAAATATGTTACCTAACTAAATGTACATCTTCTAGATTTGTAGAATTTGCGCTAATGCCACTTATGACTTATGAGTTGAGATTAAAAAAATAGCTGAAAAGACATAGCAACAATTAATTATCAATATCAATTTAATTTGTATTGTTGGAAAAATGTCAAGTGTTAAGTGTTTACTGTACATTTCTAATTATACCCTTGCGGAGGTTATTATAATGTCACGAAATGTCCGATTGACGTAAACGTCCTAGATATATATACATTCTTACGTACTCTCTTGATCAGGGCTGATCAGGCTGAGTTAATATATCTACATTTGTCTTTCTGTCCGACTCAAGCGTACTCCTTCAGTTTTTAAGCTATCATAATGAAACCTATATTCTTGCTCAACCCTTATAACCCTTATCAGACAATCACAATAAATAACAGCTTCAGAATTGATTTTATGATTTACGATAGCATTAGCGACAGCTTAGAGACTAGTTTGCAACAAAAAGACAGACGGGCAAAGGGACATGGCTATAACAACTCGGCTGTTGCTGCCGACAATCTATAATATATTTATATTACTTTTTGTGGTCGACGATGTCTCCTGCTACTCGATCTACATTTCATGACAAAAAATAATATACCCAAGAGTATAAAAACATCGCATCGCAATAGCGTTTGCTCTCATGATTATATCTGTTTAAGTGTCTCGTTTAAAATCAGAATAGACTAACATATCACATGCGTCTGCTTGAATCTTAAAAACCAAAATTTTTTTAAACTATACTTTTTTAAGTGCTATTCTATATATAAAACTGACTGACCGACTGACCGAAAGACAGGCTTACGGTACATGCCGTAAGATGTAGGATTTTTCACCTCCTTGGTGGAAATGGGAATCAAACATTTGATGGAAACAGTTAAGAGTTTAGATTCATATTCAAGGATCTTTATAAAATTTCATTTGAGACGTGTAACACTTTTTCACAGAATCTAAACTGCCTCATTGGAAAATGCAGATAAAAGATTTTTTAGATCAAGTTTTGTCCGATCAGCTGAAAAGTTTCCCTAAGTCCTGAATAAAAAAATAAAAAGCGATTTTAGAACTTCCTCCCGCAACTATGCTAAATTGGCGGAAATCGGTTTTCAAATTCTTTTCAAAGATCTTTTGGGAGTACGCAAAATATGATGTATGCGGGTCAAAGGTCGAATGGTTGTAGCACCTGGTGTAAGCTAACTGCAAATAAATTACTCCTGAGCGGAAAATGGTAGTTACGTGTTGCAAGTGCGAAGTTTTATTTTTCGTTCGATTGGCCTCAAACGCGGTTTGGATATGCCAAGCACTCATTTCATTGGCTCAAAATCATTTTTAAAGATCTTTGTGACAATTTTTTTAATACATTTATTACACTTTTCACAAAATCAAATCAGAAAAGAACTTGGACCGTGTAAGGGAAGGAAATACGAGTAAGTAATTAAGTTTAACAACAAACGAGTATTGAATAAGATTATTATAATATTTTTTGTTTTCGATTTAATACTATCTAGATAAATAGAATAGATATAGTACAATATTTATTTACAATTGCTGCTTAGCAGTTATAAAAGTATTTATGCGTAAGTCCTATTTGTAGAACCACCTAAATATGTATCAGGTGCGGGCCTCAGTTGTGTTTGGGATGCGCCTCGAGCAGCTTTTGGGTTACTTGGCGTAGAACTTGCAGCTTTTCCTCGTATTTGTGGGCAGCCGCCAGCTGCTCAGCTTCGGTGTGATGTGCGTGAGGATCTGTACTGGAGTCTGTCTCCCCATGATGATCATGGTGATCTTCCCCAGTGGAGGAACAGCTATTGCCGTGACTGTGCCCATGACCACCACTAGCACCTGCAATCGATAGACACACAATTGCATTTGTTAATTAGGAGAATAAATAAAACGGCAATCTAATAAACAAGTTGCGACCAATGTGCATTAGAGTTAAGTTGTTGTCTAGCTGATATGCAAATCGATTTCATCATATGTGTAAATCTATATATTACTATTATATTATCCATAGACATACATATATGGTATAGGCATTGACTGACTGTCATTGTAGAGTACAAACGGTTCTTTTCGGCGCTTTGGGGATGCCCAGAGGCAGAGATGATTTCACTGCGCGGTTTTTCTCAACCTGTTTGCGGTGTACACAAAACCACCGGCATCTCAGACCGCAGAACGGCAAGGTCTGTTACAAGGTTAAAAACGCGAAAAATAAAATTATAAAGAAAAGGTTGTCGATCCATCCATTAAAGCACGAATGCTGTGTAAAGAACCTGTTCCAATTCGTACGAATCGATTCCGGTTGAAAAATAGTATAGAGCTGTCGCAATCTCTTGCCTAAGCTAAAACACATGCGCCCAATGGTTTACTCACCGAGCTGTTGCAATCCGAACATAATCAGAAATCCAACAAAGAGCGCCAGATAAGCTCGTAGTCCGGAGCGATTCTTTGATAATATCTCGAAGAACACCACATATATGAGTGTGCCGCAGGCGAAGCCCTGCAGTATGGCCGAAACCAGGTTGGGTCCGCTTCCATTCTGTCCATGACTGATCAGTATGCCCAACCCAATGCCCAGGGGGCTGACAACCGCAAATGTCAGCACATAGAGCACAGCTAGACTGAGACGGGTGCGGGCCACAATCAACTCGACGCCCACGCAGAAGGCCAGCACCAGCTTGTGCGCCGAGACGGCGCCAAACATGAACCATACCGAGCTAGCGGAGCTCTCCAAGCCAATGGCCATGCCTTCAAAGAGCTCGTGCAGCGACAGTGCCAACACAATGAAAAGTCCTCGCAACGAAGAGGCGAGCATATCGCCCGAACCAGTTGAGCTGTCTCCAAGGGGCAGATGACTATGTCCATGCCCATGACCATGGCCGTTGGCGTGGCTGTGACTATGGCTGTGACTGTGGTTGTGTTGATGATGGTGCACTGCACCATACTTTTGCTGCTCCAGATCGTTATGCATCAGATCCTGCACAGAGAGCGTCGCATTGTGGCCAGCTGCCGCAAGCTCCGAGCAGTTTGCGTTTGTTGCTGGCAATGGTGGTGCCGACTTCAGCAAATGACTGTGACGTATGCTATGCCCGCGCTCAAAGGCGGCACCAGCATCATCCCGGTGATGCCTGTGCACGTACGAGTGCATGGCCTCCTCAATGAAGTACATCAGAAAGAAGCCGCAACACATGAGCAGCTCGGCGAGTGGGAAACTCAGCTCGCCAATGATCTCACAATGCTGCAGCTGCTCCACCACCTCCTGTACCTCGGGAAGCAGATGGAGAAAAGTGGTGGCCAGCAGCACGCCGCCGCCAAAGTACAGCAGGCACTTGACCACTGTGGCGGAGCGGGCGTTCGTCTGGTTCTCGGTCCAGCGGTAGTAGCGGTTCAGCAGGAACGGTATTGAGCCACAGAGTGCGCTGGCGCAGCAGAGCACCACCATGGCGGTTACCTTGGCCGTTAGCAGAGAGCCGGAATCGTCATGATCATGATGGTGTTCGTCGTCGTGATCTCCGTCGTGCCTTGGCTCGTGATCATGCCCGAGATCGTGAACGTGATCGTGGTCGTGATCATCGTGTTGCGCCGCTAAGTGGCTAACGGGCTCATCAATTTGCAGGAAGCATTTCAAGAAATTATTCACTTGTGTTTGATTCATTGTT
The DNA here is from genome assembly GCA_018903485.1 of Drosophila littoralis. Classification (NCBI taxonomy): domain Eukaryota; kingdom Metazoa; phylum Arthropoda; class Insecta; order Diptera; family Drosophilidae; genus Drosophila; species Drosophila littoralis. The sequence goes on from JAEIGF010000592.1 coordinate 9,067,958, forward strand.
GATTTTGAGTTATTTGCGTGTGTCCCAACAGATCGGCGCTGACTCCTTCCCCCGCTTGCTGTCGAGCTCTTTGTCTTTGGCCTATAACTGCCAAAATGTTATTGTCGTCTGAGCAGCAACTGCTGCATTGGGGATACCAACTGATGCCTGCCTGCCTTGAATGTCAACGAATTTAAGGTAATCTTTTCACTTTCGAGCCGCACGTTGAAGTTGTCTTATTCAAAGGTTTTCTTTCACGAACAAAAGCGGGATTCGGCTATCAAAGTTTTGTTTTTGACTCTTTTTTTTTTTGTTATATTTCAACTTTTTGCCTTCTGCTTTATTGCGCCGCACAAGACTTGAATGCTCGGAGCTATCTCACAGACTGACTGGCGTTGGCTGAAACCGAGTCTGGTTGGAGCTGTTGCTGCCAGTTAGTTAGTTTCGATTGTCTATCTTGCAGTTATTTGCTTTGCTCTGCCAGCGCCCGCCTGCAACATACACGAGCTAACTCTCGCACCGTCGCGACGGCGGCGGCGACGGCGACGACTCTACGTGAGCAGCAAATTAAGTAAGCGTAAACAACAGAGATACTCTTAAAGCTCCAATTTACTCTCTTCTGCATACTCGAACGTTCACCTGTTGAGTAAATACAATTTGTTTTGGGCTAAGCATAAAACGGCTCACGCACACACACACACACATACGTACACACATACACTTCAAGCAGTTGTACAATACATAAAGGCCAATGGAATTAACATTTGCCTAGCGAATTTTTTCATTGCATCCCTTCACTTTTCGCTTCGCTGGAGAGTGCGACAGAGACGCCTGACCTTTGGCTAGCTTGAGTTAGGATCAAACCGCTTTATAATACATAAACTTCAGCAATTGCTGCTCAGTCAGTCCGATTGGCCAGTCAAGGCGAAAGCTCTTGCTCTTGATGCAAACCAACCAAAAGCTCGCGGTGCGTGTCTTAGCTAAATGCTACAACTTAGATGCTCTTGACAATTTCATAGTTAAATTTTACAACATATTTGCATATTTTAAAAGCAGTTGCTAAGCTAATTGACGATTGTTTAAAACGGGACCCTAAAATATTTGGTCACGCTTGCGGAAATTCGCTTGCTTGAAAATTGGTTCGTTGTTAAATTAAATGCATTCATTTGTGCATAGAAAGTGTTAGTCATGCGGTCGATTGGGGTTCAATTTACATTTGTAAAAACAAAACCCCCAAGCGTGTTTATAAACAAATGTGACGTGATTACGACATTTACACACTTGCTTTTCTACGATTTAGCATGGGCGTATATAATTAAAACTATTATGCCCAAACAATTAAATCAATATGCCATTCTGTTCAAGGAAAATATATAACGTATTTCATGAATGGCTTCTAGTTAAATTTAGCCTGATGTTCGCAATTATTTAAGTTCGGTTGTTGTTTTTATACCCTTAACCCATTAAAAATTGGTAAAAGGGGTATAATGTTTTTGTGCAAAATGTAAATGTATGTAACAGGCAGAAGGAAGCATCTACGACCCCATAAAGTATATATATACTTGATCAGCATCAATAGCCGAGTCGATCTAGCCATGTCCGTCTGTCTGTCTGTCCGTCCGCCCGCCCGTCTGTCTGTCCGTCCGTCCGTCTGTCCGTATGTATGAACGCAAGGATCTCGAACCTATAAGAGCTAGAGAGCTCAAATTTTACCTGTAGGTCCTCCTAGTGCCTACGCAGATCGAATTTGTTTCCGATAATCGATAACTTACTCCGTTTCCAAGTAATCGATTAAAATCGATACCGACATCCTGTTTTTTGAGCAAATTGCGTAAATAATAAGAGCTAGAGTCACCAATCTTGACATGTAGCTTCTAGAATGGTATATATATCTGCATTTGGTGTTGGAATAAAAGGGTTCAGGGTATTCCCTAGTCGGGAGTTCCCGACTAGAACCTCTTGTTTTAACATAATTATTTATTTTATTTAAAATCTGGCCCTTATTGGGCAATAATTAATTTTTTTCTGAACGTTGGCAGTTAAGTATTGCGTGGTCCAAGTGTGTCTGTTTAGTGTGTTTAGTTTAGGGGGAGCAGTAAAATGTGTGGAGTTAGACTCTTTGGGGGAGGTCAAGTGGGTGATTCCTTTTGAGCCGTCTTGTTGGCTGATGGCAAGATTATTTGGATGGTTGCCTAGTCTGGCGCTGTAGCGATCACTCAGCTTGCCAATAACCTCTTTTACCCAAGGAATATTGTGCTGCGTTTTTTATACCCTTGACAAATTCAACTAACGAAAATTTCATTTTTCAATTCTTGAGGTGATATCTTTGACAATAACTTGCGGATCCTTTAAATTTTTACATTATCCAACCAACTCTTCGTTTTAAACTCCATTTACAATTATTAATATGCTTGTGGAGCAACTTGGTAAATTCGAGTATTCCCAGGTTTAAAACACGACACATTACCTTGATGTTATTTTTTTAATAATTTTCTTTTATTTCGCTTGTTTTCTTTTTTATCTGTTTTCCATTTGTTTCTTAGGGGGTTTGTTTCATTTGCTTAAATTTGTTATGTTTTGTTACTTATAATTAATAATAAATCATTTTATACAATATTTATCTTTTACATATTTCCTTTCACTTGTCAACCGAAATGACGCTTAAAACATTTCAGCTGTAAATGACTTAAATATTTCATTTTGTTTTTGTCGCTCGCGTATGCAATAAATTTAAATGTTAAATTTGCTTAAAACTGCTTGCCAGAGTTAACGTTAACAACGTTAACGACTATTCCTGCATTTAGCGAAAGGCGTTGCGTGCACTGCTTGCCAACCGGTTAAACTCCACGCACTCCCACGCTCCTCCACCTGCCGTTCGATCTCGGTTCCTTTTAATATGTTTGTTGAGTTCTGTTCTGAATGCCTTTTTTTGTAAATTTGGTAAATATATATATATATATTCAATCAATACATGCGCTTAATATGTTGGTTTGTGTATTTTTTTTTTTTTTTATATCAACATTAAAGTACATTATCTTGTATTTATAATTTGTTATACTTGACTGTTTATAGAAATATCGCTTTCTTATTATTGTTTTTTTTTTTTTAGCATTATTTTATTTAAGTTTGTTTTGTTTTTTTTTTTTTTTTTCTTGTTTTGTGTTTTACGGTTGAGTTTCCATATATAATACAAATGATTTTCATTTAACTATACAAGAAATTTGGTAAATGTTATGTATGCCAGTTTTGCGTTTTATTATGATGTAATGTTTTAAAATTTGATTTTTGTTTACCCATTTTTGAAATAAATAGCAGAAACACATTAAAAGTAAAGTTTCTTTCTATTCTCTCATTTCGCATCTTGTAAAGTTAACACTATTTTCATCAATTTTTTTTTTTGTTTTTGTTGTCGTAGTATGTATATTTATAAGTATAAAAAATTTGTTTTAAATATATATCATAGAGTTGCTGTTGTTTTTACGTTTTCTGATTTTGGGGAAGGAAAACAAATTCGTTCGGATGGGTTGAAAGTAATTTTCTTTTTCTTTTCCTTTTCATAAATGTATTAAGAGATGTATAAATATTTTCAAGAAGTTAAGATGTGTGTGTGTGTGTGTGAGAGAGAGTGTTTGTGGTATCTATGTATGTTTGGGTACGGGGGCGTAGCTGCAGGCAGCTTTTAGTGTAGTAAGTATATAAGTTTAGTATCACGTAATATCAAAATAAATAGCTCAGTACTTTGTTTTTATTTTCTCTTGATATTTTTGTTTTCATCTTATTTTTTCTTCTTCCATTTATCATTAACTATAAAGTGATTGATCTTGAGTAGTTTCTAGCTTTCTTTTTAGTTGCATATTTCTTTTGATTTATTATTATATTCATTCATTTCTTTTGCTTTATTTAGCTATTGGAAAACATAGGGAAACACGTTGCCTAAAAGGAGGGTGTGCTAGATTTTTGGTTAAGGCTTTATGTGTGTGGAATTCCAGCTGCATGTTGCATGCTGCATGCTGCACGCCGCATGATGCATGCGAATTTTTACTAAATTTTGTAAATGTACGTAAATAAAATTGACCTAAAAACACACACTAATCAAATAAATGCACTAATCTTGTACAAAATGAATTCGACTACGAAAGCGCATTAATCGCACACTAGGGTCGACCTTCGGCATTAGTTATAAAAATTATGTACAATATCATATACTCAACTGTATATACATACAATATATATATATATATATATATTTATATATAAAAAAAAAGTGCATCCAAAATCAGAGCTAAACAAAAGCTGCCTACGCTAAGAGAGTTATGAGTGTGGCTCCAGGGGGGCGTGGATGTAGAGGGTGGGAGTGGGGGTGTTGTCTGGTGGCATATACGTAAATATACATGTAGATAATTTGTTTCATAGGTTCAATAGTTCTTGAAATGAAATACTTGTTATATGCGTATTTTAATGTACAATTTGTTGCCTATAAATATTTATGTAAGTTATGATTTATTGTTGTATTTGACGCTGCACTAGTATTTAGATAAATATATATATCTGTATAGATATATATAAATATGTTTAAGTGGTTCGCTGTGGCGTGTGTGTGTGTGCACGTGTTTGTTGGTATCGGTTTAAGTTCTTACAAGTTAGGATCAATTGGATATTGCTCAGCTTCTTTTAAGCACGACGCTGAGCTGCCTGGCTTTGAATTATGAAATTTAATATATATGACAGTTTTGTTTTTGTTATTTTCGAATAAGTTTGTTTCGTATATTATTTGCATTTTGTTTTGTTTTGTTTTGTTTAGTTTCTCCTTTGTTTTTATTAATAATATAATTAATAATTATAATAATTTATATAATAAACATAAACGCAAAATTGGTAAATAATAAAAATAATAATAATAAAATTGTGTTTTTTTCTTTTATTTTGTTTTCTTTTGTATTTTTTTGTTGCAATTTTTTACTGTTTTTTTTGTTGTTGTTTGTTTTTGTGGTGTTTAAGTTTTGTTTATATTTTTTGTTTTGTTTTTGTTTTTTTTTTTTTTATTTCATTCTATTTTCTGATTTCTGTATTTATATAAATTACAACGGAAGTGTCGGTGTATTTGTAGTTGGTGTTGGCGTCAACATCGACGCGGATGGAGGATAACGCAACGTGTGCTGCGACGTTGCCTGTTGTATGTAATCCTGACTCGGATTATTCAATACGCTATCCCGTGAGTTTGAATGTGAAGTGGCGCGCAGCAATGTGACTGCCTCGCGTTCTGGACTACATTGTACACCTTCTAGTCATTTTTGGCGCGTTGATTTCTTCTTCTTTCGTTTAAAGAAACAACAACATCTGGAATATAAGGAACCACTAGAAACAGTTACAAAAAAGAACCGAAAAGAGAGATGCGCATTAAAACGACAAAGCAAAAACACCAAAACATCTGATTGATCAGTTGATCGATAAATCGTTAAATCGTCAATTCGATAACAACGTCTCGATCCATCAAGAGATCATCATCAACATACTTTGTTTCGTCGACAAGCTCTACTTCGGGCTGCTGTGTGATGGGTGTATTGGAGTGTCCGGCCGTGGGATCGTCCGCATTCAGTTCGCCATTTGTCGAACTCACAACCTGTAACAAGGACACAAGCAGAATATGCAAAGCATTGCAGAAAGTTATTTGCATTAGTTTCTGTTTATTATCATACACTAACACTAAACATAGAGTATACATATTGTCTGCATTTATATTAAGTACTTGGTGATTATACATTTCAACTGTTTTTATTTCTTTTCATTTCGATTTCATAGCGCTATTCAAAAATATGTGTTTTCTTTTACCAAAGGAAAAAATTAACAAAAACAATTGCCCATCTAGAGTATGATGAGTTTTGGCTAGTGTTGTGCAACTAACAAGATATATGTGACTAACACTAAACGTGAATCCTTCAAGGATATTACTTTAAAATGTTGCTTAGATGTTATAATAAGTATACACTTCTGATATACCACAACGGTATTAACTATCAGATTGATGTACAGATAAATGAGTTCGTTTTTGTCTGTGTCTAAGCAAATATATGAGATATATATATTCCACAATTAAATACACTGATGAAATTTAGCAGAACTAAAGTGAAATATTCATATATGTAAACAAGAAGGTTTCTTTACTTCCATAATAAAATTAAGTAAATTGAAAATTAAAAAAATCTCTCGTCTCAATTTTGAGAGGTTATTATTGGTACCGTCTGTTTTTATCAGATAACTGTGTGTGCTCATTGAAACATCTCAGTTCTACAGAGATTGCCTTTCTATATTCAACTCGTTTGATATGTGCTAATAGCTATAACTAACTATAGGTAGATCCTCGCTGTACGTACACAATTACACTATAGACAAACACACACAATACACATGCATACACACACACACACACACACAAATGAAGGACGCACACAGAACAAACACGCACAAACACACACACACACACACTCTCACACGAACATGCAGGACATAGAAAACGTTTCAAAAGTGGAGAACAGGCCACAGGAATTCCATAAAATACCTTGCACGGAGTGTTGACACTATTTCATATGTAAGTAAATAAAACCTTATAGCATATTGTTTTCATTTTTTGGGTAGGCAATTTTATTGGGCATTTAGCTGGATGTTGTAGGTAATAGGTAGAAGATAGTAGATGGTAGATAGTAGATAGTGGTAGTAGAAGTGGGTGGCTTATTTCTTGGGCGCATCGTCGCAGTCGCTTGTCTCGTAATAAGCATCAAATGGGCTATCATCGTCCGAGCTTGAATCTTCGGGCAATCTCTGTAATAAGTTTGGGTTTTGATTTGCTTTCTTCTTTTGCTGTGAGGCAGTTCTCTCTGCTTTTTAATGGGCATGTCAATGAATTGGATATGTACACAGTAAACAATTTTGGTTTAAACTTTGCATAACACAAATATCAGAATTGGTTTTAACCATGGTTTGAACCATCATCATAGTCCATTCGCTTAAAAGAGAACTAAGATCAGATATGAATGGTATTGGTATTTAACCAGAATGCACGGCGGACTCCTTTCGCCTGAGCATCTATGCTCCCACCCTGCCGACAGCTTAACTTCCTATGTGAACTGAAACTGACGCGGAAGACGCTTTTAAACCAAATAGTTTCAAATGTTGGATAAGTTTGTGAATTCGAATTTAATCTCTAACATAGTTTATTTAAAACCGCTAAAAATTGAATTCAAACCATCAATCTTTACTGTGTAAGAAATTATGATCTTCTAAGTATTGCCGAATTTTCGAAAGCTGTGCTGTCTATGTGTGCGTGTGTGTGTGGATATATTTGTGAACATTTGTTTGTGTGAGTAGAACATGCAGTTGGTTTCCATTGCAAGACATACGTGTTGGTAAACGCGCGATTAACGCCATGCAGTGCAGAAAAATGATTTCTGAGAGATATCTGAGAAAAATTGAATCTTTGGCTACGTTTCTATTTACTATCTTGCTGGCATGCATCGTATTTTTAGACTAGAAACCAAGCTATGCACATTCCATTTTACAATCGGCGCAGGATATTTCAAATTTCAAAAAAGAATGTCCGAGAAAAAAAAAACTAGTGGGAACGGAACGGAACGGAACGAGAGAACAAACAAACCGAACTTGGGATATATTGAAATCAGTACCTTGTTGAGCTAATGTAGAGTAAATCAAGTGAAAACATTAGAATTGAAAAGGCCAAAAATATAACAGTCTGCGAGTAATTTAATTAATAGATATTTTTTTGTTGTAATCATCGTTATCATCATTGTCATATAATTATATATATAAATAGTCTAGGGATATACGTATATAATATGTATGATTATATTGATTTATGTACATGGAACGATGAGTATACACATAGAATTGGAACAAATGCCGGCATTCAACGAGCGGAAGAACGAAAGAGCAGGGAACATTCATTTGTAGAACATGTAGAGCCTAGACGAGATACCCGATATAATCGATATTTTGCGGGTAGCGCTCTTATTCATTTTTCACTAGTTGGAATTATGAAATTATTTACAGAAAAACTAAACTGATAACTGAACACAGAATACGAAATAAGGTTTTAAAAGATGTGGTAGAAATTTATCGCCTGGCTTCCGCTTCGGCTTCGTCCAAGACTCTGCACTTACCTGCACTGAACCATGCCGATCGGCGGGTGTCAGATTGCCAAGGGTCGCACCCGGCTTGGGCACGTCCGGCCACGCAGCAACACCTCCTTTGGCATTTGTCTGTGGTAGGATGGGTCGGAGATCATATCGTATCGGATCGGATCGGATCAGTTGGAGTTTTGTTTTACGGAGTGTTGGGATGGTATTATGGATATTTGGCGAGCGAGCAATGCATAAATTTTTTCATTATTAAATTTTAGTTTATCGTTTTCAAGAGACAGACTAGGCGCTAATTTTTGTGACTAACAACAAAAGTAAAGGTAACTAAAGCAATTGAATTCAAGTGTGAGGCCAACATAACTTAAGCTGTTACAACAATAAAAACCAATTGTAAATATAATACTTAAAGCCAAAACCAAATTCCGACATTTTCTGTTGTGGAGGAGTGTTTGTATGTGTGTGTGTGAATGTGTAAGGCGGTGATTTAGTTTGTGCAGCAGCAGCTAGAACCATTCACCATTTTGTATACAAGCCCCAAAAAGCAGAAAGTCTGCGATTGTGTCAGCTCCTAGCCTTATAAGATCTACTACTTAGCACTTACAGTCCTACTCCTCATGTCTGTCTTTATTAGCAATGGGATTATGGAATAGATCGGAATAAACCAGTATTGATAAGCGCCAGACTGTCAACTAACATTTATAGCCAATTACATTAATTCTCGAGCTGTATAAATACGATTTACTAAATTCCAAAACAAAAAGCATGATCTAATTACATAAGGAAATTACATTTTTGCGGATAGCTCATATAATAATCTGCTATAATACAGCTACTACATATGTATATATGCAAGTCAACCAACTCTAACCTGAAGTATTATATATTCCTCATTTTCATTATCAATTTCATCAAAATCAAAATAAGAGACGTCCTAAAACAAGTCGCGTTCAACGATTCAGAGCAAATATTGAAAAAATATTTTTTGTTTGAATTCATAAAGCAAAATCCAAAATTAGAGCAGTTATGTATGTAAGAATTGGTCGAAGTAAGAGAGAATAAAGGATTCTAATATATAATTATAATAGTTCGTTTTAAAAAATTTGTAAGCTTAGTAAATACCAGAATAATAATATAATTAGGATTTAAAACCAAAACAAAAATAGTTGAAAATGCAGTTTGTCAGTGAAAATAAGAATACTTTACCTTAGCCGTAACATTATGACGATCTTTATTTGGTGAAATGATGACTTCATGGCCAGTTTGCAGAGATCCGACGGGCGTTGACTGTGGGCGTGGTTGGTCAATGATATATATGGATGCAGTCGATTTAGATTTAGTTGTTCGATCGATATTATAAATTTAATGCACAGTAGTAGATCAGTAGATCAATTCGAATTTTAGACACAGACACGCATAGACACATGAACAGTATTTGGATTGATAGTTTAATCGTTTTTGTTGGTTTGTTTGTTTTTTTATTTTAAGTTTTCGATGTAGTTGTTGACAACCATAAAAAGACAGAGAATTTCAAAGAGAGAAAGAAGAGATAGTGCTGTTAGAATGACTTCAAATACAGTTAGTTCTTTGGGCCTTAATGCTAGTGCTTAACTTAACTAACTATTGCGCCAAGCGTTTACCAACACTGAACAAGCAATCTAACGGCAGCATCAGTATTACATCAATTCTCTGGCACGTATAGTACAGTAGGAACTAGTGCAATTATACCTTATCGGATTTATTCTTGGCCAAATACGAGGGCGGCGCATTTTTAATAACCTTCATTTGATCCAGCTGGTCCTTGGTCTTATAAAGTACACACACATACGAAGTCAAACATACACAGAAATAAAGGTCTTAATCGGATTCAGTTAAAATAAGCAAAACTTGCAAGCAATAAATGAAAACAAGAGTATTTTTTTTTATTTTTTTTTTTTTTTTGGGGGGGTGGTAGATGGGTTTTTTTTATCAGTGCTTTCAGTTTTGTTTGGTCTCTCTTTAATTTAATTTTGCAATTGGCGCTTTATAAAAATATATTCATAAACGGAATGAAAGAAATAACATCGCGCTTCAACAATAATCGAAATTGAATTGAACAATCTGGCCCATCATTTTCAATCATTCTCATCTGCTGTTAATACTCTCGCATCGTAATGGGCATCTTTGGCTTTTTTGCATGCTTTCCAAAATATATGATTACTGATTTTTCAACTCTTTACTCTCTACCGGGGGCTTCAACATGCGTTACCCATTTCAAAATGATCATTTTAGAGTTACATGAGGAGGAGGCGCATTACTCAAGTGTTAGATACTGGAATGTCTTGCTTGGCTTAGGTCTCCTATAAATTAAATGTGAGTTTAGAATTCGGCTCAGGTGATTGTCAATGAGAATGCGAATATCCACTTCATATATATATACATTTATATATGCATATATATATTTGTATATGTATACAATAGTTATAGTTAAAGAGCAACATAGTGATCGGCGTATCGATTTTATATATTAACTTGTTACCTACCATGGTCTTCCCTGTCCAGTCAAATTCACCCTCATCGGTATAGCCCTTACGTTCGAATAAGTCTTGAAACAGTCTTCGCAGAAAATCATAGTCCGGTGTTTCGAAAAAATCTAACCGCCGCACATAACGCAAATATGTTGCAAACTCTTCTGGGTGGCCATCACAAAGTACCTGCAAATTGTATGAAAAGAAATGTTAAATTATGTATTTCGGTTGCATTATGTGAACCTATTCTAGCAACGAAGAATATCTACTGTGAAATGTAGGGAAACTAGTCAAATCCTCATGTCAATTCAGAAGAATCTTATGATGGTATTACTATCTATGCATCTGATTTATATAGAATAATCTATTTAGCAAGATGTGTTTTCTCACAATAAGATGTATACCCATACCTATAACTATCTGGTTAAAGTTTTGTTTAATGATCTGATCCCTACAAATATTTTGAATCTCATTAACATATGCATAAGCAAATACAAATAATATTAAATTAATCAACAATTTTTATAAAAGATATATAGTATAACAAGTAAGAGGCTCCAGTCGGGTTTTCCGACTTGGGAATACCTTGAAGCCTCTTCTACCAAGGCCAAATGCAGCACAGAAAACAACGCAATCGCAGCATTGTACTGTTCATAGAATTCAATGCAGACGTGTATGAATTTGTGTGCGATTTCTTTAAAAATGTTTGTGTATTTTAATCGATCTTGATGAAATTTCAATGGTATATCCAATTTTGATACAGAACTTTTTTATATTCTCAAAAAGACAATTGTAGTAGTAGAAGGTAGTTCAAATTGATTTATTTATTTGATATGTAGCTATGGTGTGTAGGCGGGGAGGGTAGGGGTGTGTGTAGGGTGGGAATTGACAATAACTATAAAATGAAAGATATTTATATAGATATACTATTAAAGCAGCTACATGTCAAATTTGATGGCTTCAGCTATTATAACTTACGAGATTTGCTCAACATACAGGATTTCGATATCGATTTTTATCGATTACCTGGAAACAGGGCAAGTTATCGAATATCGGAAACAAACTCATACTGCGTGGGGACTAGGAGGACCTACGTTCTCTAGCTGTTATAGGTTCTGAGATTCTTCCGTTCATACATACGGACAGACAGACGGACAGACAGACGGACAGACGGAGCGATCGACTCGGATTATTATTATAACATAATTCTTTGCGAAACTAATATTGTTAAGCCTTATTAATAAAATGATAAGAAGATATTTGTATATAATTGCTCACCTCAATGGGCGTTGCACGTTTTGTATCACCGATTTTTTGATATCTCTCTTTGAGTGTATCAGCCTTAAGGCCTTGCCAGGGCAGTGAACCTCTTAAGAAGTACATGAACATATGACCCAGAGCCTCCAGATCATCACGCCTCGACTGCTCGCGACCCATATGTGTGTTGATTGACATATAGCGAGCGGTGCCAGTTAGGGATTTATGCTCCCGATATGGTATATGTCTATTTGTGTCTAAATCAATGTATTCTTTGGCCAACCCGAAATCTATTGAAATTGTCAATAGGTTAGTCAAATTAATGAAATATATTTAATTAATTTTCATAAGCACTTACCAATTATGTGTATAATTTTTTCACGTTTTGTTGATGTTCTGCCAATGAGAAAGTTCTCTGGTTTTACATCCCTATAAATTAAGTGCCGACTATGAACATATTCGATCCGGTGGAGCTGTGTTTTCAAATTTGTGAAGAGCAAAACAGAAAATTCGATAACTATATGCTCCGATCAAATAGAAGTAAACATTGAGTCTACCAAGGAGCAGAAGATTACAACAAACCGTAACAAATTAAATTACATTTTCATAATTAACTCATCTTCATAATTAACGTGCTCATTGACAGACTGAAAATTTGTGTAATTGAATAAAATAATTAAAATTCAATTTTTGATTTGTAGTGTCTCAACTAGCTGAAGTTTTGTTGTTCTTGGTTTAATGGCAACGATTTTTGTTTTGAACCAATTTTTGTATTTTTTTTCATATAAGAAATTATATAACGCGCTTCAAATACAAACTAAAAAAATATATTCAATTCAACTACATAATAAATGTACATGCAAATTATTATTTTTAATATAATGTACGTATTTTTTTTACAATGAACGTTGGCAGTTAACAACTAAATTTGATATACTGAAGAATATGCTAGGTAAGAAAGCGGCATTTAAATGTGCATGGCATTAGAATGCGTTATATGATAATGCTTAACCAAAACGTTAAGAACTTAGGACTATAAAAATAAAACCTTAACCAGGTGTTGTATCGTCTACAAATGAAGAAAGAAAGAAAGGAATGGGTGGGAACGTAAGTAGATTACAATATAAAATATGACTAAGCAGCATACTCCCTCCTCTTGTTATTGTCGTTGTTGTTAGTTAGCAAAATTATATAATAAAAATAAAAGATCGGTGATAAATAAAGATTAACTAAATATATTCACCCAAGCAGCCCCTACAAACACACGCACACCACACACCCTCACACACACGCACTCACAAACAAAAATTTGATCAGGTTTTTTTGGGTATGTGTGAAATTTTGCGCTGAGTGGCCAGTGTTGGTTAATTGTTGGCTTAACTGCTACCAGTGTTGTGTACGTGAACAAATATGTGAAATGTACTGAGAAATGCGCGTGCTCGAATAAATAATTGCTTATTTGCTGTTGTAATTTGCTGTTTTTTTTGTTTTGGTTTTATTTTTTTTTGTTTTTGTGGTTTGGTGGTGGTTTTGGTTGTACTTACTAATTGTATAGCTATCAGTAGTACGCTCTTCAAAGTGAAACGTCTGCCGCAAATATCGAACAAATCTTCGAGTGATGGACCAAGCAATTCCATAACAAGAGCATTGTACTTGCCGCAAGGGCCGAAGTAATATACTTCTGGTACACCCTCTGCTACAGGCCAACAAATTTCGGAAATTTTCAAAGTATGTGTGTAGAATAAAATGCATTTTAATTTTTTTTTTTTTTTTTTTTTTTTTTTTTTTTGTATTGTAGTGTTGGGCAGCGCACGAAAGTAACGTAGTTATTGGGGTTACGTTTGTTGTTGTTGTTGTTGTTTTATGCAAAAATCGACAAATATAAGGAGAGAAAGATAGAGAGAGAGAGAGAGAGAGAGGGAGAGAAAGAAGAGAATAAAGAGAGTGAGGTAAAAGAGACAAAAAATATTTTAGATATGTATTTTTGTGTTATTCCAGTTTTATTTTTTTAAGGGAGCACCGAATCCAACGTGAGGAAGACGAAGAGGGAGAGAGAGAAGAGAGAAAAAAAGGGAGAGAGCGAGCGAGCGAGAGTGAGATATATGACTCTTTCAGGTTAGTTAAGCGCGTCTTACGTTTTATTACCACCTTTTTATTTTCAGCTTCAGCACTCTTGAAATTTTCAGAAAAACTGTGCTAAAAACAACAAGAACAACAAAAATAGAGATTCTCGAAGCATATAACGAGGAAGCCTACAAAACGACCCTGCCATTATTTACAATCTTTTAAATTGCTGCTGCATAAATCTGGGCGGGAAACTCTAGATGTCGAATAACTACGCTTCAAATAAGAGTATAACAGTTCCTTCAACTGTGTATTCGGCAAAAATTAATCTTAACTTAGGTGTTGAGTCGAGTGTAGAATAGTGAAGTGTAGGCTTTTAAGAGGCCATTGTGTTATTGCTGTTGCTGCTTTACCACTTTAGCAAAATATTTCTTGGAGCTTGTGTTAGTAGTTGGTTAAAATAAGTATAATCATAGAGCACATACAAAAAGTTTGTCATTAATTTAAATCAAGAGAGAAGGTAAAAATCGTTTACTTAGGCAACTAACGAGAAACTGTTGTTATTAAATATTCTTTCGAAAATTCTTAATTTTTTTTTTTTTTTCGTATATTGGCTTTTGGTATACAAATAGAATTATGTTCATTATTATTTACATAGAAACATTAAAGGTACTCTTGCCTATTAACGACGCTTAGTTTACATGCTTTTAAATTTAATTGGTGGTTTAATTTGATTTCAATTTAGTTTCAAAAGAGCTACAACCCAAGGAATTAAAAAAAAATACAAAAAAAAAGAATCTTAATTATGTTTAACTACAACACACATATATATATATATATATATATATATATATATATATATATTTAGTTCGTTGGTAAACTTGTTCCACTACAGAAACTATAAAATGTTGACACTAACGTTCATTGTGTTGTGTTCTCAGGTTTCTTTATCACAATAAATTTATAGGCAAATAAAAAAGTTGCTAACATGAAACGCTTAGCCGTTGAGACACTTTGTTGTTTTAAATCGAAATAATACGGTGTAGAATAGTTTGAGCGAAAAAGAACACGGACTTCACATGGTTCCGATTAACAAATGTAAGAACTTCGCAGCACGATTGCTCCGAGACTTCAGTGCCACAGACATGTCCCTCAGTGAGTCAGCGATCACTTAACACTGTTATACACATTCAATACTGTGCTACATAGTCAAGCAATCATTCGCGCCATGTGAAATCCGCGCTAACTCGCCCAAAAACAAACGTAATTTTAATTTTCGCAATGCATTTTAAATAAACTTACAAGTTGTTTCGCTATCATCAATACAGTCTTAAGTGAAAATTTACGGGAGCAAATATTGAAGAGATCTTCTAATGATAATCCCAATAACTCTAAAACCATGGCATTATAACGGCCACCACAAGTGCCCAAGTGATAAATGCGTGGTATGCCTTCTGGGGCGTTTTCGGCTGTATGAGCGAGCGCATCGATTTATAGGGTATGTGCCATGCCATCACAATGTGTTTTGCAAAAGAAATCAGCCGATTGATTTGGTGGGTGGTGGTGGGTTGATTGGTTGCCGCACGGTGGTTATTTTTTGACACAGGTTTTTCAGTATTTTCGATATCATTTATCGGTTTCGAATTTCATATTTCACAGCGGAAGTTCATTGGTGTATGATGATTTTGATGGTTTAATGAAGGAACAGAGCAATTTGCATATATATATGTATATAAGAACAACGAAAAAAAGAACGGGCGAAAGAATAACGTAAATTTGTTGTAATAATGTTCAGTTGAGAAATCAGCATATAGTAAGTTGGTGGGTATAAAATCAGAAGAATATAATGGTAGCACAGCTTTGCTGTTTCCAAAATATACAATAGTATTCATTTGATGTTTTGTTTTATTTTTTATATATTTGTTGTAATTTAATTGACGCACCGACCTCCGAAATATGCTTGAGAAAATCTATTCATGTCTTCTTATGTATATTCTTATAGCACTCAAAATTCAATTCAAAGTGTTATATAGAGTTGAGTTTACGAGTTTGTTTATCAAACGAACAAACTAACGAAGGTGGTAACGGTGCAAAACATAGTTTTATTGGAGCGGTAGTTGGAGTAAGTAGGATTGGGTTAGCAATTTGTCAAAAGGACGACAAACGGGCATGGAAAAAAATTATATATTTTTTTTTTGTTGTATCATGACTTATTTCTTTTTGTTAGTTGTTTTGATTGCTGTTAGTGTTTTATAGGGGTAGGGACAAATTTGTATATTCTGTGTTATAATAAAGACAATTTAACATACCATGTGATCCTAATAGCTTATAAAACCTATACTCTAAGTGTAGTTGCGGAGCCTTTGACTTCATTGGCTCCATTTTTATTGCTACATGTTCATTGTTGTAAAGATTTTTTCCTGCAAAAGAAAAGAAGAAAATTGATTAACAATCTTAAAAAACAAAGAAAAACATTAAATCAAAATCAACCCGAGACATGCCTACACTCACAAGACTCCCACACACACGCACACACACATACATATATGTGCACACATAAAATGGAAATCATGCTCAAGAGCGAAACTGCAACTGACTAGAACTAACTATCCAGTCACAAACTAGCCAGCATGCAGATGACCCCTCATACCTGTAACATTATCAGCGCCACGCCCACCAGCAGGAGCGCCTCCAAAGCAACACATGCGACGACCTGACCATTGAGAGAACACCGTTTGAAAAACGATTTAAAAAAGAAAATGTGGGTAGTTGATCGATGCGTCCGATACCCACTTCATATGCGGCCGTAAACTGATATATAGTTGAATTTAAACCTAATTTTTTATGAATCTCCGAAATTGTCAAATCGAATATAGAAAACATTTGTAAAGAAATTGAGCTTCGTTTAAGGAATCCAACGTGATTCCTTCAACATGTTATTTCTTAGATCCTAAGGGACCAATTTAAGCAAGCCGTTAAGAATCAACCATAACTCAGATTATGGTTATGGTTAACTAAGAATGAAAAAGAAATGCATTTTTACAAACGAAGTAAAATACCATATTCTCAAATAACAACAAATAGCGCACTGATATTTTATGCTAACGTATTTAAATCAAATACAGCAAGCAAGCGATTTTACTCACTATCGGCACTCACAATTTGATAACATAATAATTTAATAATTATATGAATTTTGTATTTACATATTTATTTATTTATTTATACTATTAATATGCTAAATAAGTCGAACTACTAAGGTTTTATCTTGAAAAGACAGGTATCTTCGATATGCCGAAAATACATAAACGGCCCGCGTATGGCTTAGAAGGGTTCTTATATAAAGGCTTTATTTCCGGCCGACCCTCCATAGAAGCCATATGATATAGTTCATAGTTCGATTTGAAAAGGCTTTGCAAATATGTTTGGATAATAATATCTGAGTTAAGATGTCTCGATAAAAGAATTTAATTTTCGACCGATCACTACTATGGTAACTATATGATATAGTGGTCTAGTACGGACTACAATGACATTAAGTAATAAAACGGACCTATGCAAAACTTTATGACAATTTCTAACTGTCGACTCGGCTGTTGATAATCAAAAATATATACATATGTATATTTTATTAGGTCGAAGACGTCCCCTTCTATGCGTTACATATTTATATCGTGACAGAATTATAATACCCTCTACGCCAATTCGTTGACTGCATGCCATGAACGCACAGGTGTGAAATTATGTCATGACTGACAACAACGCCTCAATGGGGGGAAATGGAAAGCTTATTGTTCTCCACAACATTGGCGACATTTTAAATTATCAAGCGAGCGTACGGCGAGCACGCACACACACACACGCACACACACACACGCACACACACACACACACACACACACACACACACACACACACACACACACACACACACACACACACACACACACACACGCACACACACACACGCACACACACACACGCACACACACACACGCACACACACACTCGCACGCACACAGACATTTGGATACTCATGTGGAGAAGCCGCATGACTTTGATTACAACAAAGCAATCAGAGCAACACCCTACGACTTGTCGCGCTTCCCGCTTGCGTTGAGTAAATTGTTTATTTATTTACTTGTTCAAAAATACTCTACCAACAGAATTCTCCTTTGGCGGTTTCTGCCAATTTTAGCTTCCTATTAACCCGAATATACTCAGAGCGTAAACAAAATGTCTCCGACTTTTTGCAGCTGACTATTAAATTTGCCGAAGCGCCAGAACAGAACGTTTTTATAATAGATTCGTGATAAATATTTCTCCAAAACTGTTAAATTTTAGGGAGTCATTTTGTTGCATTTACTAAAATCTTCAAATAAATAGTTTTCTATTAAAGCTTTGGCGTCGTAAAATTAATAGAACTGATCAATAGAAGGGGAAAAAAAAATACGGCGTAAGCCTAAAGAATAATTGAATAATTTGTAAATCATTAACCTACGAGTGGGCACTGTTAGCGGGACGGAAGATAACTAAATTTGTAACTTTTTAACTCACCTCTAACGAATACACATTTGTACACATATATATATATATATATATATATATATAATTATATAATTGCTCAAACAATTTAATTCTAATACAAGCAATTTTCATTCATTAATCTGACACTTTATTAGCGTGCCGTTATTCAAGCGTAACTAAAACTATCCCGACCTAGCGCAATATACAAAAACATTGTACACTATGTACACTCGGACACACACACACAAACACACAGACACACAGTTTAATTCCATCATAAATTGTCGAATCTACAAATACTACAAAGGAGCTTTGTGTGTATCTAAAATAAACAATAGAACGGCTCCCAAAATAAACTAAACAAACAAAAATTGACCAATAATAACAGCAAAAAACTATTACACATTCTACTCTCATAATAAATGTCCACTGCCCACTGTGCGCCGCCCACTGCCCACACGCACGCCGCATATAAAAATAAACCTAGACGTAATATAATAATAAATGAATACCATATCATATATGCAGTTCGCAGACAAAGAATACAGGCTAGAAGATATTTAAAATATTTGAGTGTCCAAAACTAGCTTTTATCGGCGCGCATCTTGTTTATACCACCCGCCAACATTTGTATTCATTAATAAAAATTACACGCAACTTACAAATACTAGAGCTGCAACTAATCAAAATGACATCGAAAATTATACGCATTCATATTTTAAAAGTGACGTCACAACCATTAAATAGACAATCTTGAAAGTGAACAAGTAAGAGGTTCTAGTCGGGAGCTCCCGATTAGGGAATACCCAGAACCCTCTTATTCCAACACCAAATGGAGCTCGTTTGAATTAAAAAAGATAAATTAAAAAAAAAAAGTTCCATTGGAAGGGTCCGAACTTGCAACTGACCGCACCACTTGCCACTGCCTCTACTCAAAAGCCACACTAATAATTGAGTCTTATTGAGAAAAAAAACAATTAAAATAGCAGCAGAGAAAATAATCGCAATGATGATGGGGTTCGAAGCAGATGCGCATGAATGTGTGTGTACATGTATACAGGAATTCTTGCAATTTGCATCAACACGTGCGCAGTCAAAATACCGAAAAACAAAACAGAAACCGATCTTAATTAATTTTCTACAGTATATCTTCTTGTACCATAGAATATTTGTGTATTCTCAAATGTCAATTACATTTAAATTGTGGCTTATATTGGTTGGCAATACAAGTTGGGTTATTAACTTGATTTATAGCTCTGCGGGGGTAGTGGGGAGGTTGCAATAGGAATAAAATGAAAGATACTTGATATATATATATAATATTCTAGAAGCAACATAGCTAGCTCTTATTATTTACTCAATTTTCTATAAAAACAGGATGTCGATATCGATTTTTATCGATTACTCGATCTGCGTAGGCACTAGGAGGACCTACAGCTAAAATTTCAAGTCTCTAGCTCTTATAGGTTCTGATATCCTTGCGTTCATACATACGGACAGACAGACGGGCGGATATGGCTAGACCCACCATATCCAAGGATCTCAGAATATATATATATATACTCTTTGGGGTCAGAGATGCTTCCTTCTACCTCTTACATACTTTTTGTACAGAAAACATATATCCCTTTTACCCATTTTAAATGGGTTCAGGGTATAAAAATAGTTCACACCTCGAGATATGTTTAATAACAGGAAAATTACAGGGCACTGTTAAATAACGCCTGTTAAATTATAGGTAAGTCTAATTGACTGATTGGTGATCAGCCGTAAGAGAAATTTTCAGTGTAGTTACCTCATGTGACAAAGGTTCACGTTAAGACGGGGTTTCGGGAAATTCCAGCAGCAAGTGAAAATTTTTTTTCAGAAACTTTTTTGTTTTCTATCCGATCGGCCTCAAACTCATTTTCAAAGATCTTTGTTCAAATTCATTTGAGGGGTGTTTCGATCGTTTTGGAAAATGCATTCCTCCTTGGTGGAAATGGGGGTCAAAGATTTGATGGGTGACCTTCCGTGTTCAATTTTATTTCCAAAGATCATTTGAGACGCTTTTCGCAGAACTCAAGCTTCTTCGGTAAAAATGCGAAGCCTTAAGTTTGGTATTGTTTGCATTGAATTTTTGTTTGCAAGCTCTACATAAAAGCTTCATGAATACGTGTTTCAGCGATTTTTTAAATTCCGCCTCAAGACTCCTACCACAAGACTAACACGGGCGGAAACCTCTGATTCCAACAATTGGTTCTTTTTTCGATGCACATTAAACATATTTTAAATAGAAGAGGAGTTCAAGACGGAACGGTTAGATTTCAATTTTCCACGGGCGTTTTCTTAGTATAAAGAAAATATCTAAAAACTTTTAGCACAAAGCGTTCCACAGACAAAGCAGGGCAATACCCGCTAATAGTACATAAAACTGAAAACTGACGCTGCTTTCAATTTGTTTTGGGAAACTATTCGAAATTTGTGTCAAAATATAGGACATGGATTTCATAATTATTTTTAAATTAGTATATCTATTATTATTTTCTAATTAAGCATATTTTGTATATACACTTACTTAGCTAGACTGATTTTTGAGTTGAAAAACTAAATATGTAAACAAGGATTTAACAAAAAGTACAATCACCAAATTGAAGTTCTAGGCGTAATTAAAATGATCAAGATTACTATAATTAATTGGCAATGCGGAAAAGAGTAAGAGTGATATAAAGTAGTTTTCCGTATGTAAACGGAAATGGAAAAGTTACACGTTCCTTTATTGCCTTTGCTTTAGTTTATAGATAAGCACAGAATAGAAAACTAACGCGACATATAACACCATGTACACATGTGCTAATTAAACACAGATTTTTGAAAGTCTCCATTTGTATAAATGAGTGTACATATACACACACATACATCTGCTAAAGAGCTCGCAGTGTGACTCATGCATCAATACACAGACATATGTATGTACATGCATATGAATTACTAAATGAAAACAAAAACCAAAGCTCAGACATTGAAAGATTACAGAGCTGAGGATAATGAAAAAGAGACAAAGAAATTTTACAAAAAGCGCGTTTTAAATAATAAGTAAGAAAACAAGAAAACGAGATACAAAGTTGGGGCGGATGCAATTAGTTGTTATTCATAGGGACGCGGCTATAGCTGCTTAACAGTTTCAGCAGCACTGGACGTTGGCTTAGCTACCTGTTGGCAAAATGACAAGAACAACAACAACAACAACAACAGCTGCAACAGATGCATGCAAATGCATAAAAGGAAGTGGCAAGCCCAGAAGAAAAAAAAAGAAGTAGCAACAAGAAAAACACAATTTTATAAAAGCACATTTAGCAAACAAAGCAAAAGTGGCGATGCCAACTGCAACAACAACGACAACAACAACAACAACAACAACAGCAACAACAGCAAGAACGACGACGACGACAAAACAGATGGCAAAATGGAATGGCGTTTTATTTTGTATTGTGAAAAAACTTCTCATTGTGGTCTGTGGTTGTTGTCCGCAGTCTTGTTCTCCTCATTCTGTGCTCTTGGCAGCCATGAAAAGGAATGCACATGCAAAGGAAGTAACGAAAACGGCTATCCAAAAATACTCGTCGTGAAACTTCGTCGTATCCAAAAGCAACGGCGAAAGGAAGAGCGAGAGAGATATAAAGAAGAGAGGCAAATCTAGTTTGCTTGAGTCATAAACATAATTTACAACTTCTTTACAGTTATGAGGCGCACGTTTCTCGTAGTCAACTTTCTTGGCGTGGGGCTTCAAGGTGCAGTAAAATGCACTGACTAATGATGCAAGATTTTATTTAGATTTGATAAGTCGAGACACTGTTATGTTGTCCCACTGACTGAATAAAAGTGTGCCTTGTGCACAAGTTCTCTTGGCCTTCTTTGTATTTTGTTGATTTACAGTTTTAAAAGGCAAGCATTTCAAATTTCATTTGACGTCGCTTCTCCGCGATTCTCAAGTTCCACAATTCATTCGTATCGCATTTGATTCTTGAGAATAATTACTATAAACAAATATTCTTTGAAACAAACGTAGCCAGTTAGCGAAATCTCTATTCCAATACAACACTATTATAGACCGATTGCTCATCCAAGATATATCTAATAAGAAGAAATGACAAAAACTTTATTTTCGACAGATACTTCCTTCATCAGCTATATGATGTATTAGAAATCAAATCAATATAAAAAATCCCACGGGTCTCGCCAAATGCCAGACGAAAATGTTTTAAGGTTGGGCGGGTTCTTAACACGATCCCGAAATTCCCGCAGATCCCTACGTTACTTCAAGGTATCGAAATTACTGCTCCAACTGTTTTAATATTATATCAGTGTTTTCATTAATAGTAATATGACCAATAAGGAACGCACTTGAAAATAATTATTCGTATGAACTTTAATTAATATGAACTTAAAAAAACATCGTGATCATCTGTAGATCAAACCAACAAAGGGACAGTCCAAATTTTATCAAGGTAGCGCTCTACAATTGCGCGACTAGTTTGCATAGAAGCAGACAGACCAGTCGGATTCGAAAATTATTTCACCAACTTTATTTGTTATTCCTTACACATTTCAAGCATATTTACCATGTTTAATTCCCTCTGGTCTGCTGCAACAGAGTTATTCCTGCATCTTCGGCAATTAAATACTTTTACGTGTCAAAGATACAGTCCCCTCCAGACCTTCTACTTTTTATGACAACATTAATTTCGAACACATCACCTATTTGTCAACAATCACTTTAACTCAAATAAAAATGGAATACCCTTTAATTGTATTATCTGGAGAATTGTTTATGCGTTCATTAAGCACATTTTGGGGTTTAGATGTGGCGCGGACAACGTGCTTATATTTGGTAGTTATGAACTTACAATTTTTTATTTACTTGATTGATTTCTTGTAGCATTTGGAAACATAAATGCAATTTTTTTAAAATTATGTCTCTACGTTAGACTTTTATCGGTACAATAGCAAATTATGAATGGATCATAATTTGACTTTGTTCACGAAAACAGTTTGATGCTGACTTAAACATGGTTTCATATTATGTTTTATTCCAAATTGGCTCGTGTCATTGACCATTTACTTTATCAATGAATTTTTTTCTTAAGTAGATTCAAAGCTTTAAACTATTTTAAGCCTGTCCCTAATATGTAAAAAGTGAATATTACATTCTTCTCATTTAAGCCAAACATATTCACCCAATATTAAATAACAAAGAGAGAAAGAGAGAGAAAGAGAGGAAGAGAGAAAGAGAGAGAGAGAGAGAGAACTTACCTAAACGCAATTCGCCAAAGTTACCACAGCCAATTTTTTTACCGACACGAAAATTTGGTCCGACCATAAGCACACCGGTCGTGGTGCTTACAGATTGGCGGGTGGAATACATGTTATTGCTTGTGCTCTTACCACCGGCAAGGGTAGCATTTGCCACATTACCAGCGGATGGACCGGCAGTTGTCGTCTGTGGACCACCGCCACTGGAAAGAGAATGTTAAAAGGATGGATTAGTAAATTATAGAGTTAAAAATATACATGTCTTCGTGTGTGTGTGTGTGTGTGTGTGTGTGTGCGCGTTTTTGGGTGTGTGCGTGTGCGGATGCAACAACCTGAGATAGGTTTTAAATTTTTCTATCAACTTGGGCGCCATTATTACAAGTCTCACCAAACCATATAAAACAATTAACATTCAACAATCTAATTGACAGAACGTAAACAAAGCGGCTTAAATATATATAACACACCCGCGAATCTCGCGAAAATACAAGACGTTCTCTCGGCTGTTTATTTGTCGTTTTTGTTGTGTTTCATTTGTAAGTACGTACTCGTTTTTTTTATGTATGCGATACATTCAATTTTGAGAGACTACAAAAGCAAAGCAACTTTTGTTTGTTTTTTTTTTTTATTTTATTTTATTTTTTGAAATTTCAACGGGTTTCCTTCAACAAATGTAAGATCCGAAAATCAGTGTGATCCGATCATTGAAATTCTATTCTAAATAAAATGTGTCCAAAGAAAAAATGTTGGTTAACCATAACTAGATAAGTTCTACAGGCTTTTGCGGCCAACTTTCAGAACGAATATCGAATTCACTCTCACATTTATATGGCTAACTCGATTAGTAGGGTAATATACAAAAATTGATGTGCAATCACAATAAACTAAAATGATTTAATTACACCCAAAATGTATTCATCATTTTGCGATCCGAAGTTAAAACCACTAAAAAACCTATTTCAATACTTTGGTATTGACTTTACTTTAAATATATAAAAATGAGTGAGAACCAAAGCTCTCACCAAAGCACAGGATTAATATCATTAGTTAGATCCGTGAACCGAACCAACGAACATGTTGGCAGATGATTAACAAAAAAGTATCCATTTGACCATGAGATACACCTGAAATTCTAGGCACTTGTTCATACAACGATACTTGAATGCTTAAAGATGAAAATCCAACAGATTGACATAGTTTAAGGACTCCAACCAAATAAGAAAGAGTATACATGCAAAATTGCTTGACGTGACGAAGGACAATGACACAAAAGTTTTCGCTGGCATATTTAAATAGCCACAACAAAGACATCCACAGACAAGCCGCAACCAATCGTTGAAACTGACGACTCCTCTGGCCAGCTACGCGGCCGTAAATGTGCCCGCCCGCGCGGAACGTTGCCGCCCAACGGACGGACGGCAACCGATGTGGGTGACTCACTCGCTGAGCGCGTGAGCTACGCTTTTGGAAACATGGGTACACATATATATATAAAAGTATATATATATATATATATATTTGATTAAGACAAAAGACTTTTAAGTCTCTTTGCCTGAAATACACAATTTGTGCTGCGACTTGGGCGTGGCGTGAAAATTCTTAGCAGTCGTAAAATCTGGTTCAATGCCAGGTCAATTATTAAAATTATTGCAACATCTCCCTCATCATGCAACCCACCGCTCGCCCAGTCACGCGTGAACGCCAGGCAATAGGAAGCCCAAGGGGAACACAATGAGGTTGACTAAGGTCGTTTATAGCCAGTTGCCCTGACCTAAAGTCAAGGTAATATGAAAATAAGTATCGGCCAACAGCAAGTATTATTATTATTGGCAAGCATGAGGAGCCATTAATAATGTTATTGAAGATAAAAACTAAATTCAAGAAACGTACAATTACTTCTCCATTTGCTCCATTTGTATAAATATGGAAGTAAAAGAGAGTTCTCAGTTGAGACTGATTGACTTGTTTTACTTGTGCTCCAAGATTTTAATATATTTTTGAGCTTCCATCCCGCTTTTTGTTTCTAAATTTTTAGTGATATTCGTTGGGCAGCGTAAGTTTATTAATTTTTGCATTTATTGAACGCGGCTTGTTAGTGCGTATCTCACAAATTTGTTCTGTTGGCTTTTGCTCCAAACAATAATTTGCTTGTGTACGACAATTTGTTGAGCGATTGCTTGCTCGCAACTTCTACTTAACTTAACCGCGTTAGAAAATATGTCGTGCTGTAAGAAACCATGCTCATTCAAGCAGGCTGAAGATGCATGCCAAATATGCAGGTGTCACTGTGCGGGATTGCGACAAGATCGCTGCCGTTGCCAAGAAGGGCTCCGGGACCTTGCGTTGGTTGTGCCCAGAATGCTTCGACAATCAAATTGATTTCTCCAGAATGTATAATTCTGTGCAAATCAATTTTTAAAACTTAATGTGGCTAAGCAGCTCTCGAGTAACTTTGACTCGAATTTCGAGTTGCTTAGCAAATATAAATTCGAGTCTCCACCCAATCACCGATTAGAGTCACAATTTTTGCACTTGCCCTCTCTTATTTCTGCTATAAATTCTTTACAATTTTCTTACTCTCCTGGGCATGACAATATTCCTAGTTGTCTATTCAAGGAGTGTAGTTCTTCCCTTCTTCGTCCATTGCTATAGATTTTTAATCTATCCCTTGAAACTTCTGTCTTTCCATCTCTTTGGAAAGAATCTTATATCATACCTCTCCACAAGAAAAATTTAAAGTGTGATATACAACATTACAGAAGCATTGCAAAACTGTCCGCTATCCCTAAATTATTTGAAAAAATAATCACTTCGAATTTGGAGCATTTCTGCAAATCAGTTGTCTCTCCTGTTCAACACGGATTCGTAAAGAATCGGTCAACTACGACAAATCTACTTGAGTTTATTTCCTTGGTAAATGATGCTTTCCGTTTCCAAAATGCAAACTGTCATTTACACTGAGTTCAGTAAGGCGTTTGACTCTGTGCACCACGACATTTTACTTTTTAAACTTGACCGAATCTCTTTTGCTTTGGATTAGTTCTTATTTAAAAGGTGGAACATAAAGAGTAATGTTCCTTTACTCTTTACTCTTTTTATAAATGCGCTCGGATACTTTTGTATGCGGATGATATGAAATTTATTCTTTCATACACTAATCCTCTACATCATTCTCGTCTACAAGACGATTTGAACGCTATGCAACTTGTGTTCGGCCAATCAATTGCATCTGAATTGTTCAACGTATACCAACAGTTAAAGATCTAGGCGTTCTTTTTGATTATAAGCTCTGCTTCGATCTACATATAACTACCATCGTTGATGAGGTCAAAAGTGTACTTGGATCCATTAAACGATGGTCTAAAGAGTTTAGAGATCCTTTCATAACCAAACTCCTATAGATCTCTTGTTCTCCCTATCCTTCAATACTGCTCATGCATCTGGTCTCCGCAGTATAACAATAGCCAGGATCATATTAAATCTGTTCAGAAGAATTTTCGGCTTTTTGCCTTACGAGGTTTAATTGGGACCCCAATCTTCGGTTGCCATCCTATTCTTCTTCTTGATCTTCCGTCGATAACCAACGCAAGGACAACCCTCGTTATTGTCTTCCTACATTACTTGATAGTTGGCGCCATAGATTCTTCTTTTCTGTTAGACCAGGAATTATCGCCTCTTATTTGAACCAACGTGCACAACAAATAACGCCATACCCACGCTATTCGCGTGTTATGAATAAATTACAATAGTTTGTATCATGTTTTCGCCAACAAACTTTCTCTACCCCTAATAAAATCGTTGCTTTCAGGATTTCTTCATTCCCTGACCATTCCCAGCTATGAGTAGAGGCATAGCTTGCCGGACAGGCGATAAATTTCACCCACCGGTCGGTAATTTCCCATCATTATCCCTTTATCCTATCTACAAAACACTCTATATATTTTCCTATTGTCGGTGATTTCCCATCATTATCCCTTTATCCTATCTACAAAACACTATATATTTTCCTATTGTAAATTTCTTTACTTCATTAATAATAACTTCTTTCTCTATTTTACCTATTTACTGTATTTTCTTCAATAATAATGTAAATTAAGATTATTTTTATTTATAACTTAAGAACACCCTTCTTCTTAACTGTAGGCTCTAATAGTGTCACTGACAAAATTAGCTGTGAAAATTGTTTAGAAAATTGTGTATTCTAATTATTTTAGTATTTCATTTTCATAATTTGCTGTATTTAATAATTAGGAAGATACAATCTATAAATAAATAAAAAATAATAAATAAATGCAATAAGAACATGAAAATATTTATCATCTAGTGTGTCAAAGTGTTTATTTGTCTTTGGTGAAAATCTAGATATGCCCAAAATCACATTATGTAGCCAAATTGGGCAAGCAAGCTTGTAACCTTAGATAGATATCATTATTGGCACATTTTTTAAAAGAAGTATATCGGCTTTTTATACCCTTGCAGAGGGTATTATAATTTTGTCGTGAAATGTGTAACGCATAGAAGGGACATCTCCGACCCCATAAAGTATATACATTCTTGATCAGTATTAACAGACGAGTCGATAGTCGTAGCCATGTCCCTATGTCTGTTTCTATGCGAACTAGTCCTCTCAGTTTTAAAGCTATCTTTATGAAACTTTGCAGAAGTCCCTCTTTCTGTTGCACGCAGCACGTATGTCAAAACTAGCTGGATCGGTCCACTATATCATAGCTGGCATAGGAACGATCGGTCGAAAATTAAAGTTGTATGAAAAAAAATCTTGTTTATCAAGATATCTTGACCAAACTCGGCATTTTTTAGTTTTTCTATGCCCCTTATATATATGCAAAATCCTAATTATATCGGACCACTATATCATATAGCTGCCATAGGAACGATCGGTCGAAAACTAAGTTGTTGTATGGAAAACTTGTTTGTCATTCAAGATATTATGATTAAACACGGCATTTTAAGAATTATTTACATCAGACTGCTATATCATATATCTGCCATAGGAACAATCGGCCTAAAACTAGGTTTTTGATTAAAAACCTGTTTTGTTTATCAAGATACCTTGATCATTTTTCGTAGAGTTTTCATATAGGACCATTATTTTCACCTGTCTAAACCGATTTTAGAGCTCTCCTCCTAACGCTCATTAAAATCAGTTGATTTGGAAAAGAAAAAATTGTTTTCATTATTTGGAGGCCCAAATCTACCAAAGTCTGATTGCAGTCGAACGGATTCTTAGCTCTGACATAATGTTATTAATGTTGTGTACCAAATGGGATACTCTTCAAACAGCTTGAAGCGTTTCGATGAAGAATACTATCGTAAATGATTGGCAATCCTCCCCAGGCAGAAGAATTATGTGTGGGATTCAAAATTCCGAGTGTCTTCTACATGTTTTTGTTAACCTGATTAGAGTTCTTCACAATAACAGTGCCCATCCTAAGCTAACGTGACAGAGAAGAAGATAGAGAGAATTACATAAATATAAAACCGATCACTATATAAACTACACATTGCTCAAGTTTCAAAAAAAAATATTATGTTTCCCAATCTAGAAATTAGCAACAGCTTAAATAGAAATATATGCATATATTTGTATATGTCATTTTTGCGTTGGTATCACTCATACACACACACACACACATAGACAATACGAAACAGCGATAATTGTACCGTTAAGCACTGCTGTTAAGGAAAAAGAATATAAACCGCCGATAACAATTAAACCGAAGGCAATAACAGCAAATTTTCAGCAAACTAGCAGCCAAATCGCTGTCGCTGAATGTGTGTGTGTCTATGTGTGTGTGTGTAGGGGAAGAGACGGAAGTGGGGTAGTGGGAGTGGGGCGAGGGACGGCAACGGTCTAAATCGAATTGAAACTCAAAGAAGAAACGAGTTTTCTCCTCGCAGTTGCTGCCTGTTGCTTGTTTGCGGCCTGCCCGTTTTTTATGGCTCAATATCCTGCAGCCAAAACTGGTTCAAACCAATCCATCGATCGATCGTCGCGACGAACTTTACAGCGAGCTCCGGAGTTGAGCTTCAGCAGTTCGTAAGTATTTTCGGGTCGTTCGCTTTACACTGCTTCATTTCTGTTATTTTTATTTTTGCTTTTCGCAAACGAGTTCGCCCTCTCTCTCTCCCTCTCTCTCTTTCTCTCTCTCTCTCTCTCTCTTTCAGTTTCCACGCTTCTTTCGCCTTTTCTTGCCTTTGTTCTTGAATTCGTTTTATGAATTAAATGTGAGAAAAAGACCCACAGTCGGCATCGGGACAAGCACACAGCTGGCCCGACTATCATTGACCGGTTTCTAGGTTGCAAAAAGGAAACGAAATATACCCCTCCCTCCCACACACACACACACACACACACACACAAGCATACATTCACGCATACAGTCAAATAACTGTTCTTTGGCAACAACCAATTGCAAGTACACTTTGCTCTATCAAGGCATTGTAAAACTTGAAAATTTACCGCTAACTTCTGTGTTTCGTTATAATAGATAGATATTATAGGTTATCACAGCAAATGGCTTTCGCTAATTTTTTCCTTTTTAACCATTTTTAGGAAAAAATTTCCTTTATCTTTAAAGAAATCTGAAATTTTTCTTAAGGTTAGGCGGTTTCCAGAGAGTTTCAAATACCGACAATACCAATCTCTTTTACACCTAAGCGAAGTCGAATTTTATCAATGTTTCTTATCAGTACTCTTAAGTTTAATACATTTTAAGTCTGGTGTTTTAAAGGAAATAAGTTTTGGATTTGTTTTCCAGAAAACCCTTTATCCATAAGCAATACCCCCAACAAAAACTAGTTTCAGCGGAGAAAAAATTAAAACCACAAATGTAGTCAAAAGGAATAGATATAGATGTAGAGCAAAGATAGATACAAAATCGATACATAATTAAAAATAAGCCACTGGCTAAAAATAAAACTCTTTTGTGGAAAAGTGGCTTTCTACTCACACATACACTCGCGCACATACATACACACACCCACATATTCATACAAACGTGTTGGAAAAGCGCCATGAATAAATCTAGCGCAAATCGAACAAAAAATTAAAGCAAATAGGAAAGAGAAGCGACAGCGACGCGGTCGAATTGAGTCTGAAAATTGGTCATAGACGGAAAGTCCCCAAGGGAACTAGACAAGCGACTGTCACCACACAACAACAACAACAACAGCAACAACAATAACAAGTTCAACTTTCGCATTAGCCAAAGCAATTTGCAGAACATTTTCAAATTATTGATTTCGAATCTGACAATGCTTGTCAAACTGCTAGCAAAATCTGATATGATCTGACTCACTTGGCAATTAAATTAAGCCAGAAACCTTACAAAAACTCTAGTCAGCAATTTCCCAAGTGGCGGGAGAGACGGTGGCCAAAAAACAAATGAGACTTAAAGTAAACAATAAAACGCGAGCTATTTCCAGCACGCCCAAGATTTAATACCCTTGTAGACATTCACCTTACGGCTTTTCAGATATTGGGGAATAGTAAAGCTCATAAGAGCCGAGCTTGGGGAGCAAAGCTAAAATGGTAAATGCCGATTTTCAAGTTTTTTTTTAAAACATAAAAGTTCTAACAAGAACTTAACCGATCTTTCCTTTGGCAGCTCCATGATGTGGCTGTCCATGCTAATAAGATTGTATAGTCTAGTAATTGTATAGTAATTGCCAGGTCTGGTCCAGATACCTTGATAATAAATAACCAAAGAGCTTTCCATACATGAACCTACTAGTACATCTGTACTGTCTGCAACGGAGGGGCGAACCTATACCAAGTTTCAAGATTGCTTAAAAACTGAGAAACAGACAGACGCACAGGGCTATATTTGCACTCTACGGGATCGGAGATGCTCCCTTCTGCCTGCTACGTACATTTGCACAAATACATTATATCCCCTTTACCCATTTTTAATGGGTCCAGGCTATAATGATAATACCCTCTACGAGGGTATTGAAACCGGAAAACTTGCTGGCACCACACATACACTGTAATATATACACACAACAATTACATGTGTGGACACGCACACAAACACACAGACAGCATACATACACATATATACGCGTGATAAATAAAATAAGTGATAAGCTGTGTCGTTATCAACTGGTCTCCTCCTCACCGACAATCCCTGACAATCATCCCAAATGGATTTGAACTGTGACGTGTTTGCCGCCTCCTTTATGTTTTTTTGCATTTTCGTGTGCCTTTCGTTTATGCATAACAATTGCGTTGTTGCTATTTTTAGACCCAAATCAATTTCATTATAATTGTGTGACAGCAATTGAATTTAAATCATGGCAGTCGAGATCTCCCGATTGCCCGACACTCTGTTCCCAATGCGTCGGGCGCATTATTACGTGGCTGGTGACTTCAGAAATGTTCGCGTATCAAATTTTCTCTCAAACGATGACTGTGGGGAATAGTCTACTTTGTGTAAAGAGATGGTTCGGCAAGTATTGAAAATAATCATTGCAATCCACGACAATTGTTGTGGCCAACACTTAACTAACTAAAGCCGAACAATTAATTACACTGAAACCCAATATACCATTCTATAACATCAAAACCGAGTATATCTGATGATGTTTAATTGATTAAAGTTCATTATTTGTACTTTTAAGAGAGAGCAAAAAACAGACGGAAACATGAACTATTGCCAATTCTGCACCTCCTTCCTGTACGACTGTCACATGATTTATCGCGATAGGCTCCACGAATAGAAAGGCCGTCAACCAAAATGTTATTAGTTAGAAATCTTAAAAGGTTTATTTTTTTGAATGGGGGCATGCCAATCTGTATACTATAATTTATAACAAGTAAAAAGGCAGAGAAGAACTTTTAAACATTTGAAATGCAAATGTCGTGTGCTTTTATGCACATATATTTTAAAGAAAAAAGATGCAAAGAAAAGAAAAGAAGTTCATAATTCAATTCTATTGTGAAAACTCCAACAATGTGCATTGTTATTGCTTTTATTACCTATGTATATTATTGTTGTTTGTTGTTGTTGTTGTTGCTGTTCGTAATCGAATTGCCGCACATAACATGTCAATATCCACTTTCAATGGCATTTGACGTTAAAAAAAAAACCAGCAGAAAATAAAAAGCGTACCAAACGCGAACATCAAAGCAACAACAACAACAACAGCAACGTTTTGATTCACATAACACAAATGAACAGCCGGTTGCCCCTACATAACCCCGACCCCACCACACCCCGCCCCACACAACCACACGTTCAGAGACAACAAGCAGGGCAACAAAATGATAAGCAACAAAAATTCTCGCACTAACACAAACCCTCGCGCGCACGCATACACGCACACACACACACGCACACACACATGAAAAGCATTGACAAAGCTGCAGTGTATACACACTGAGAAAAACAAATTGGCTAGATAAGGGCGCGTTGATTAGGGGCCGCGACGTCGCTGGCAGACAAACAATAGCGAGTCCAAATGAACGAGTCCAAATGAACTAGTGCCAAGCGCTAAAGAGAGCGCCGGTAAAAAGAATAGCAACGAGTAGGCAGCATCAGCCGGCCGACCCGCTGTCGACTGCAGTTGGGTTGCTTTTGGGGTAAGGCACAGCTTCTCGAGTGTGAGTGAGTGAGCGTGTGTGTGTGTGTGCGAGTGTGTGTGCGAGTGTGTGTGCGAGTGTGTGTGTCTGTGTGTGAGCGGCGCCTCAATGGCCGATTGACCTTTGCATGTTAGATTAACATTGATTATGCATCTGTGTGTGTGTATGTGTGTGTGTGTGTGTGTGCGCGCTTGCAGCCGTTACTTTGTAAAGGCGTATATATGTACACGTGTATATATATTTAAATGGATGTATGTATGTGTGTTGTTTTGGGGCCAGGCATCGAGCGACTTAATTAGCTTAGTCCACAATTCACACACGTGCAAAAGCTAAAATCTATGTAAATGAGCTTTAGAGGTCAAACATTATCAGAAAAACGCAGCGAAAACGCCCACCCTGCCAATTATACATATGTATACATGTATATGTATATGTATTTAAACACATATGTACATATCAATTGTCTGTAATTTGCTTTCTAGTCTCGTCTTCCTGCATAGACGACCTTCTCGCTCGTTAGCATTGGAAACTACCTTCGAACCCCCAGCCTCTAAAGCTTTTCGTTCTACTTTTACACTCGATTTCTTCCTTCCGCTTGAGGAAGGACGTCTTCTTCCACCCCATTCGACCCCTATCTGGCAGCATTGAAAAACCTCACGTGCATTGGTGGCCACAATACATTTTCAAGTGTGAAAGTAAATACAGACACACATACATGCATATGCACGAGTTTGTCTCATCTTGTGGCGTGGAGGTCAAAGTCGCGCGCCGCGATTTAAGCATTAGTTCTGTTTATATTATTTTGTTGAAGACCAGAAAGTAAGATCTGTTAACACTACAACCTTCAAATAAACAGTTTGGCATCCGAACTGTGCTCAACACATGTTTAACATACGCATACACATGCATGTAAATGGGAATTCACTAACCCGGCAAACTCCGTCAAACGGCACTTTTATTTCTGCTTTGCTCCTACACGCTCTCTCAACACTGCCGTGGTCTCATTCGATGACGCTCGCAACGATGCGGGGGAGCCCAGCGTTGACGCTGCTTGTCAAACTGTGGGCACAGCTGTTTCTTCTGCTGATGCTGGGGCCGTTCACTCAAGCTCGTTGATTGGCTGCGTCTTTTTTGCTGCAGCTGTTGCTGCTTGTTGTTTTAATTGAAACTTGTTTTGTTAATTGTTTAATTGTTATTGAAACTTGTTGTTTTATCTTTTAGTGCAGACTGCACATGCACTCGCACTCAATTTACATTTGGCAACTCTTTAAGCATTTCCTTGAAAATCAAATATATTATTTCGTTGCCTTTGATTACAGATTTCTTTCTAAACATTTTTTTTTTTTTTTTTTTTTTTTTTTTTTGGCACATAAAAAACACTTCACTTTTCGCCAAACTTTTTGCACGTTTCTCGATTATTTAACGCCAACGCGCTTTCTATTTTACACAATATTCACACAAGTCTACAACAACAATGGCAGCGGTAGTCTCCGCTAATTATTGTTGCTTTTGCTTTTGTTTTGTGTTTGCCGTTGCCTGCCTGCCTGTCGACAATTAAAGCTTAACTACAGCCAGCACAAGCCTCTGCGCCTGAGTTTAGTTGTTGAGTGCTTGGAGTTTGAGTGAAATATGTAAAAATGTGATTATTTTAATTTTTCATATCCGTTGCGCTTTGACTTTGTATGCGTGTGTGGGGGAAATAGAGTGCGTTTGCGACCCTGCTCATATCATATGTTGCAATTGTAGACGCAACTTTCGCCACATTATGAAATTAATGAAGCGGCGGCGCCCCCCTAACTGCTGTCTTTAACAGTTTTCGCGGGTCAAAAGTCTGAGGACCACATTAGTACATACACACCTATGTATGTGTATGTATGCATGTATTATACACACATGCACACGACTCGTAGAAAGAAGAGATACAGAAACCGAAAAAGCAGCAGGCATAGCCCAGGCAAAATATAAATTGTAGAAAAAGTCATAAATAACTCGAAAAACCAGTTTCGTGTTGCCGGTGTACACACAAGGCAGCAAGAAAAACAACAACAGCAACAAAGCCAGCAGCATCAACAATAAACAAATGTGCAAGAAGTGCTGCGCTGGTGCTGCTGTTTGGGCGAGCGAGAAAGCGAGCTAAGAATAACACTCTTAAAACTCGTTAAAGTTGTGCAGAAGTAAAGCACAGAGGCAAAAAAAAAAAAACAGACAGCTGACTCAAATCATAAAATAGATACATACATACACTCATACAGTTGCTTGTGTACATGTGTGAGTGAGACAACGACCCATTAATAGAGTAGGCAGCAAAAGATAATACGTTTTTACAGTTTGACAGACACAGTGCTCAGGTGTATACTATTGAGTGCAAACGGTGCAATAAATAAACTCCAGACAAAACAAACTCAACACATTTACAAAGCAAATACTTATATTTCTTGTGCATAAACTAGCTTTGGAAAATGTGGCAGGCAGCAAACTAGAGCAAACACAAATTAACAAAACGTCACAACGATAAAGTGCTTAACACATACACATACGCAATTTTCAATTATGTGCATGTGTCTATATGTGTAAACACCCACACAAACACTCACTTAGCCACGCATGCAACGGCATACAGAATTTCCTCCATGCGTATGCTTTTGTGAGTGTTGTTGCGCTGCTGCTGCTGCTGTTGTTGTTGTTGTATGTATGCACACCCGCAGCGCTCTGCGCGACCGAGCGTTGCAAAAACAACTTGATGTTTTTTTTTTTCAAGCCAACAGCAACGATAATGGCCACAAAGAAATGACAACTGCTATGGCGCACGATCAAAAACGAACTGAGAGTACGAACGAGCAAGCGAGCGCCAATCTGAGCAAGCAAGCAAGTAACGGCGAGTAACTATTGCGTGAGAGAACGAGCGAGAGAAAGAGAGAGAACAAGGTTTAGCTTCTGCCACAGACACAGATATGAAACACTTGTGCTTGTGAGCGTGTGAAAATTAAAATGCGGCAAATGAGCATTTTGTATAAGTATGTAATTATTGTTGCTGCTGCTGTTGCTGTTACTGTTGTCGCGCCGTAGGGGAGATAAACAGACTGGCAGGCAACAACACAAGCGTAGTCAACAGAACGAGAGAACGGAGCGACATAAGTATTGATAATGATAAATAGTTGTTTGTGTGAATTTATGTATGTGTGTGTGTGCACGCGTGCGTCAGAGCAAAAACTACAACACAAACTCGTTACACATACTAAAAGCACCTGTCAAACACATGCACATGAATAAATATATAAAAATAAAAAAAAATACAGCGAAACAAGCCGGCTGTCGTGATCTGTTAAGCAATTCAATGTGACCAGAGAGTTGGCAGCTTTTAACTGAAGTTGAGTGACTCATGCGCAGGTGCCTTGGCCTCGCACATACGCACATACATACATACATAACTGTGATATGTGACCAGCTGTTTGCTGTTACTTTAACAGCGACCAGCAATAACAGAGGCATATGGTATTTTTATTTATAAATTTTAACCCATTGTCGCCGTTAATACGATATGAAATAAGTATGTAAGTATTTAGTATTTTAATATTTCCAACTGAAGTTCAACGACATCTTGAATGGGGCGCTCAAAGTTAAAAATGCTCAAAAGGTGAAAGAATTACTGTAAACACCATTGACTACAGCTGCAGCTGCACATGTTGTCATATTCGTAAGTGCAGACAAATAATAATAACATAGACTAAGAATTAGAAGAATTATAATACCACGCAACTTCAACTATTAAATACCGAAATATCCAATCAGAAAATAATGACAATTATCAATTATACATTTGTGAATACTAAACTGTTCCCTGTGCATATACACAAACAATGTAAGTTTTAGCAGTATTTATGATCTACTCCGATTGGTGACTTTCTCGGTCATACCTTTCGTAAGTTCAGAGTATAAAAATAACCAGGTCGATGTCGCACTGTTGCCAACCAACGAGCTCAACACACACGCAACATAAAATACAACTTTTCGTACGACTTATTTTTGATTCTTTTTTTTTTGGTGCTGGATTAAACAAAATTTTGCGCTATTCCAGTAACAAAAAGCGCTAGAATATTTAGCGTAGCATAGCATGTGGGCTAGGCAATGGCAGGATTACCACCTGTCCCACACAGACCGCAGCAGAAGGCCAAAATTGCGTGCGGCCACAGGAAAGTGGCTACAATAATCAGGCTGAAATGCTGACGAAAACTTGACGAAAGGTGGTTAGGGGATGAGGGGCAAACCAACAGTTGGTAGCAGCTGTGGCACATAAAAGCAAGGACAAATTGCGGATTTAGAAAGAAGAATGAGTGTTAAAGCGTATACGCAAGGAAATAAAAAGCAGAGCACTCGACTTCAAGTGCAAACGAGCGGCGGAACGATGGAACGGCGAAACGATGGCACAATGAAACGACAAACGGACCAAGTGACCCATCAAACATTATGCGCCAATGACGTCATTAAGCTGTTGGCGGCTGTCAATGTCGTTGTCGTGCTCTCTCTGCTCAAATGCGTGTTTGCGTATTATGTGTGGGTGCATAAAATATTGATGTTTCTCTAAATATAAGGAACAGATGATGCTGCTCACGATGTACAAGAGAGAGAGAGAGAGTGAGAGAGAGAGAGAGAGTGAGAGAGAGGGAGGACGATGAGATACAAGTGCAGCACTCCACAAGAGCGACGTGCGTGTTGCAATCGCTGAAAATTGAATAAAGTGTGCATAAAACGGAAATCAATTGTTGATAAGTGTAAACGATGATTGGGCGGTGGGTGGGTGGTTAGCTAGTGTGCGTATGTGTGTGTATGTATGTACCTATCTAAGAATTGGCGTCGCTTTCTATTACAAAACACCTTGGCATTATGTGTGATGAAAAGAGCTTGCGGGAGTGGGAAGCAGTTGATAGCTTTCGAGTTGCGAGAATGTATAAAAATAATGTGTTCATCAATAGACAGCACGAGCATCAACCACGACGTCAGAAGAAGAAGAAGACGACGACGAACAGCCAATAGTGTGAAATTTTCATCTAATTAAATTAGATGCCAGTCATGCTTGAAGCCAAAATCTCAAGAAGTGCGAGCAGGACAGGCTGCATAGTAAAATGCCTGTCAAACAAATCGATGAGATTTAACGACCAGCCAGCAAAACAGTAGCTCTCACACACATACACACATTCACACATGCATGTGTACAGCTGTGAGCTGTGCGCTTAGGCGCAGAAACAATACCAAAGTCCAGTGACGATGGCAATCAGGGTGAGTCATGAAAATGATTCCGAGCTTTTGATGAGATTATAAATTACATCCAGATAGTGCAGTCAGCTTAATAAGCCTGCAACTTAGTTGCTTTGGGTACACCGAAATACCTCTTACAATTTCAAATATGCATTAAAAATAAATTGAAAGCTGGATTCAACAAACGTAATAAGTTTTCTAAAGTCAGGAAACACTGTTACTACCAGAAGAGAAATATATACAATCATTTGTTTCTTGTACATAATATTAACAGGATCTAACTGTTGTATTCAATTAATTCCAAGGACTACAAACAGTGAAATTGTTTGGGTAAATCGCACCAATTTTAAAAATATAAAAATATATAAAAGCCACCGCGTTCACTATACGTTCTGCCCGCAAACTGAAATTGTAAACATCCTGTACCTTCAATGGATCCATTATTCCCGTTGGGGCTTAATCAAATTCCTAACTCATATTAATTTTGCTAAAAACACATGTAAATCGAAAATAAAAAATAGTTGTAACAAATCAAATGAACTTACATAAAAATTTACAATTTATACTGTTTTTGAACCGGCGCCCCTTCACTTCTTATTCAAAGGCTACGCAGGCAAGAGCCTCGCGTTTATATGGCTGAGCAATTTTTTGTTTGATTTTTATACAAACTTCGGCTATAATTATTCCTCCTTTTCAGGTCGAATTTTCTAAAGCCCCGTCTAAGTGCTCGCCTTCGACCCAGAAGAAAGCACCAGTTAAAATTTCTGTTCAAGTCAGTCAGGAAAAACTCTTTTATATATATTAAATAGTAAGACTAATGTAGTATTTATTTAGAAGGAAAACAATGAAGAACAAGTAAGAGGTTCTAGTCGGGAGCTCCCGACTAGGGAATACCCTGAACCCTCTTATTCCAACACCAACTGCAGCTCGCTTTTGCGCCGCAAACACGTGCGCAGCAGTGCGCAGTCAAAATACCGAAAAACAAAACAAAAGCCGATTTGAATGAAATTTATATCTTATTGTACCATAGAATATTTGTGTATTCGCAATACTTGATGTATATATAATATTCTAGAAGCAACATATCAAGTTTGGAGACTCTAGCTCTTATTATTTACCCAATTAGTTCAAAAAACAGGATGTCGATATCGATTGCTTGGAAACGGAGTAAGTTATCGATTTTCGGAAACAAACTCGATCTGCGTAGGCACTAGGAGGACCAACAGCTAAAATTTCTCTCTTATAGGTTCTGAGATCCTTGCGTTCATACATACAGACATGCATGCATATACATATATATATATATATATATATATATATGTATGTATATGCATGCATGTATATATATATGTATGCATATATGTGTATATGTATTTTAGTTTTAAACATTGTAAGCTCAAATTGCGCAAGAGTATCTAATCCTCGACACGCACATGTTGGGTTGGCTTAAAGAAAGTTGACATGTCCGTGAACGTTTTACCCACAAGCAGCCCCAGCAGCCCCCGCATCCCCAGCAGCCCCAGCAGCCAACTGAATCCTTTACAGCGATAAGTGATAAGCACACTTCACTGTGAATGGCAAGCGGCAAATGGCAGCGTCAAGTGACTGACAGCTATAAGCTGTTCATTAGTGACAGCTGCTTAAGGACGTCCAGAGGCGATGACAGTCAGCCAGTGTTGATTAACAGTTGTGTGAGCGAACTGTATACATGCATATATGCATCTATAATATAGACTTATGTATGAATGCAAGTACTTTGATGCAGACCGTCAATGCTAGTGCTCACCAGAGTATAAAAGACATGAATTGAGATTCCCCCAAGAGTAATGCATATCACAAAATAGACAGACGGGTCAAAGATGTCAATAAAACCACTGTTCCTGATTTCCGGAAATAAACTTTATAGCTTTGGGTCATTCATAGTCGATGAATAACTCGATCCCTCTAGACTAACACGTAATTAATTGTACACCTCTATTACTTCAATTTTGTTCAAGGTTATGTGGGCTTACAAGCATTGTAGAGTATTCTGTATTCTGAGTATACTGAAATTTGCAGATGCTAATAAGGCTACGCATAAATTTCAAAAGAAAAGCTTCAATGAAAATTCTATAGAAAGAAAAACTTTTCATCTTTGAAAAGTATTTTTTTTGAAATATAATATAAAGTTCATTGCAAATTTATAAGTAATTACTATTAATGTTTATTTTTTCGGATATAAAAATGATGCATTGCAAATATCGAATTGGAAATTCTAAAAAAGGTATTCAAGCAATCAAGCAAGCAATCAATCGAGAAGAGGTTTCATTAAAATTTGCGCGTTATACATCTATTTGTTCATAATGATTTTAGCATAAAAATTATATTTTCAGGTTTTGAAATATTGTGTTAATTTCTGCTTGGCGGCAGTCTCTGACACTTATGCATTTATAGTTGAAGTCTCTCAACTTGTAGCAACTTCTCGCGGCAATTCTCTTTCACCTGCGCTAAAGAACTCAAGTGCAAAACAAACGTCAAGTACTTTTAAAAAGTTTGAAAGGCCCCTTTTGGCTCCCACTGCCGCTCTATTTATCTTGGACTGCATCGTCATCTTTATCATCGTCTGGCATTACAGCCGCGACGTCGACATAGACATAGACTTTGAGTCATTAAAAGCGCTAAAAGTTTGGTCAAGTTTTCAGTTATCAGTTTTCAGTTTCACAGTTCTCACTTCTAGGTTCGCAAATAATTCACTGGCCGAAAGGCACTCGCAACGCGTCCGCGAGAGGCGACGGCCAAAGTTGGGTTCAAGAACAATTTCAGTCATTTTTAATCAACAAAGCATCCCAGACGACGACAGGAGGGCCTTGAGTTGAGCGAGTCTCTTGAATTAATCATTTTTCGTATTTCTCTTCGAGCCGTGATCTTAATTATTAGCAGCAGACGCAACTGGTTTTATTTTGACATCAATTATGATTTCTCTTTTAAATGAGGCTGTAATTTTTTGTTTCTAGGCAAGTATTTCGATTTTGTTTTAATTGAGTAAATTAATTACGCTTGTGTTTGGCTCCAACAGCCGCCACCCACAGATATTAAAGTGCTATCTCTCAGGTTCTCTCTCCATTTTTCTCTTGCTCTCTTTCCATCTCGCCTTCATCGTCTTCATAATTGAGGTCAAATAATCCACATATCAGCGACTCTGTGCAGGGCTCAATAACCCCAATCTCAAGTCCCCGAACTGTTTCTCGGGGTTTGTCCGATAATTACAAC
The DNA here is from genome assembly GCA_018903485.1 of Drosophila littoralis. Taxonomy (NCBI): domain Eukaryota; kingdom Metazoa; phylum Arthropoda; class Insecta; order Diptera; family Drosophilidae; genus Drosophila; species Drosophila littoralis. Next base: position 9,109,837 of record JAEIGF010000592.1, read on the forward strand.
ATTTGTATATGCAATATGCATTTCCTAAAGTTTTGATCGAAGGTTAAATCACTCTAGAGCGCTGTTCCAATATTTAATCAATTAATTATGAACACCACGATAGACTCTAGACCTAAGGGCGATATAGAAGCCGCAATATGTACACAGATGATGCAATTGTTTGCTTGGTGGGTCCTATATGTTTTTGTTTTCGTGTTTCTTCTTTACAATGCAACAGATCTTCGTATAGTATTCAATATACATAATTGTTTTGATTAAATAAAGATCATTTCTTCGATCGCCTAGTTTTCTGTTTTTTAAGAGTTCCTTACTCCGGATATCAAATGCGGTATCATAATTACATATGTACGTTTAAATTGTAAATATTTCCTTTCGCATCTATTAAGTTAGGTTTCTTACATTTTCAATCGAACAATTAAACTTATTTTACACACTATTTATTTTCTTCTCGAAATAAGTTTGTTTGTTTTTAACCACAGTACTAATTATAATTTAAGTCAGCTTCAAACACGTTTGCAGACTTGATTAAAATATCAGTGTGTAAAATAACTCTTTTTTTTTTTTAAGTGAATTAGCTACACGAATTCTTGAATTGGTGCAAAACTCATGAATAACTTTTGGCCAGAAAATACACAATAAATTTTTATTTTTGCCACTTGAAGCCATAAAGTTACACGAGTAATTATTCCCCAAGGCCTTATTGTTCTCGATAACTTATTAGTTCCCGTGAGTAAAATATACTAAAAACGAAAATATGTTTCTAGTAGATGGCAAAGGGAAAGCCCCTAAACAAGAAAATGTATTCTGTGTACATTCGGGCATATCTAAATACCAAAATGCAGACGACAAACACGGTCTACAGAATAAAGAATAATAGGAATAATAATAATAATAACAGCAACAAGGGGGAAACAACTATAAACAAACGGGCATACAACTAAGTCAACAGCAACCTAGAAATGTCAATAGACCCGGCACAAGGTAACACAAATGACAACAACTACACTTTGCTCGAATACGGGCGGAGAGGGAGAGGGAGACGGAGACTGGGACAGACCCGGATACAGGAGGCGGGGCTGATATCTGAATTATGTCTGTTCGTACGAATGTGCTGGCATTTAGCTATCCACTTCCTGAGAAGAGGCGCAGGCATCCACCATAGATTGAAAAGGCATTCGAGTGTCTGCCAAGGAATCGCATTACAAAATTAGTCGAAAAGCACCAAACAGCGGCGTAAAGAGAATCAAAAAAAACACCAAAGTTTAAATATATATTCTATTTGCTAAAAATAAAATGTTAGAGAAAACAAATAATAGTTTTTCTCTTGGCAATCGATGAAAGCCGCTAAGCAGAGTAAATAGGAAATCCGAAAGAGAGCAAAGATTGCTGTGTTCCGAAACATTGCTTAGCTACATTTATATTCATACTTCTGCTTATATACCTATACAAATATATTGTAGGAGAGTATTCAGCAAATACAGGTGGGATCACGAAAGTTTTCTCAATGGCCAAAGTGACGGGCATTGCATTCAATTCACCGCATACATTTATATACCTATCCAAGACTAGGACGCCACTAGTTGCTTCCCACACAAATTTTCTTCTATTATTATCAGTCGCAAATTGAATGACTAGTAAATACTCTTTACTCGGCGCCGAGCTAGAAGCTTAGGTGTTTATTATCCGCTCTGCATACAATCTTTCGGGCTTTAATATGGCATGTAATATAATGAAAATGCCAAAGCGCAATCTTATGAATAGTTATCGATGATTTAAAATAAACTAGAGGTGGACCTACATATGTTCTAAATATGCTACTATCTCTCAATGACCGATGCGTTCATACAGACGCAGGGACGAACAAAAGATGACTGGATTGACAGGAAAATGCCTCCTTCTACCTCTCACAAGCCTTTGTACAAAACTAAAATGCGCTTGAAATGTTTCATTTTCAAATTTCACATATTGGTGTTCCACCGGTTGTCGGTAACATGTGAGTGGAAAAAGTACCGCTTCTTTAACTAAGCAGCTGATCGAGTTGCTTTAATTTACTTAAGCGCCGCAAAGTTTTTCTTCTGAAACTCAAACAATGCGACCTCGAGGTAACGGCTCCATTTTAAATACTCTTTTCGACATTTCGCCATGTTTAAATGCTAAAAACTGTGGGATTAGTAAAATTTTAAATTTCTCATTTAAAGTTGCCGTTTGCTTTTGTTAATATATCAGCTGTATTCGCAGCAGAACGTCAATTGATTTATTATTAAACATATAATATCATTCTACACTGCACTCACATTGTTACTTTAAAATACCTTGTAAATATTCTTAAAACTTACATCACCAATCATCCCTCACTTTACCATCACCAGTCTTCTCAAAAACCGTCAGCTAAATACACGCAGTGAACTAAAATTCGGGTTTTATCTGTTTAGAATTAATATTAAATAGATAAGGCCGAAGTGGGATGCAAAGCAGCATCTCTTCGAAACAAGCTGTTTATGGTTATGATACTCTCACATTTTTCACAACATCGATAGAACTCTCGATTAATCATCGCAAAAAACACGAAATATTTGGGGCGAATTTAAACATTTTTCAAAAATATGTGAAATATATTTTCTTATGGGAAAACGTACAGGCCGCATTTTACACATTTTGCAAAAATGTGACATTTTCAGAAATGTGTAAGAAATGTGTTCAGTGGACAGGGGCTATTACCTATTTACGTTCAGACGCCGCAAAGTATTCCTTTCAAAAGTCAAATAATACGGCCCAGAAGTAGGGGCGCCATCTAACGGACTCTTTGCGGGATTTGGCCAACTTTAAATGTTATATACTGTGGGATTAGCAAAATTTTAAATTATAATTTAAAGTTACCGCTTGCCTTCGTTGCTACATCGGCTGTTTTTCGTAAGGATACTTTCAGATTTTTCATAACATCGATACGAAATTCGATAAATCATGGCAATAAAACAAAAAATTTTCGGGGCAAATTCACACATTTCACAAAAGATATAAGAAATGTGGACAGTGAAATTAGGTTATAAGTTGCGATTTAAACATAACCTCATTGAAATAAGTGCAAACGAAACTATTCGTAAAATTGAACTTGTTGAAGGTGAATATATAACACATGGTGTAAATTTGATAGATGCAAATGTTTTCGCATCTGTAGATGAATCTCGCCAAACCCCAAAGCAGATATTGTTGCAACTTTAGCACTAAAATATACCAAAAAATCGAAACAACAAAATATCGATTGAAATAATCAAATACTTTTTGACACTTTTCGTAGCTGGGATCTGGGGGGATCAAACAGTGTTGTAAAAGTTGTTGTTGTTCAGTAAATTAACAAATTCAATGGGTGCACGGTATACAAACGTATTTCAGTTTACCTCAGACAGTTTGGAAAGTTCAAGTGCAAGGTGCAAGTAGCACCGATTATATAGTCAAAACTAGTTTTAGCTTTTGTTTATTTTTAGATTTTTATTAGTATTTGCTTTGAATTCGTGTGATATCTCTAGCTATAACAAATTAAACGAACGCATATGGAACATTTGTTCGTTAAGAAAACAGAATTTTGTTAATGGACAAAGAAAACTTTGGATTAAAATTATGAACAAATATAGCAAGCATTTTGAAATTAATTTTAAGACTACGTGTACAACTGTTTCATATTTAAATCCATTCAAATAATTACATTTTAAAGGAATTGACCGTATTTTACGAATACCTCAAATGTTTTTATATATATGTATTTCTCTTAGTTTCTGGCAAGGAATCAAGTCTAATAATAATTAGATAAGAAATCTATAATTATTGAGAAATTTAAAAGTTACTAATAATTAGTAGGATTGCAATTGCTTTGCGAAATAAAAAATATAAATAGATGTAAGATTTTGTCTGTTTAGTCTGTCAAATAAAGGGTAATTCATCTTCGAGGTCCGAAAGATCTTTCTTTTCGAATTATCTAATCGCCAAACATTTTAATTTATTTGCAACATTTTTGAGCAGCAGCCTGATAACAACTGCGTATAAAAATACGGACGTATATAAATCATTCTAATGAACGTTTTTTCGCGTTACCTTAAGTAAAGCGAAAAAATGAGATAACAAACAAGAGTTTGAATATATTGCTCATGATCGCACTAGTGCAATGTTCTTCTCTTTTTTATCAATGACAACCCTGAGCAAAGAGCAGAAATCGATTTCTTTTTTTCTCATATGTATATCATGAATTTATCTCATGAACCAACCAACTCAAGCAATGAATTCTTAGGAATACATGAAAATATAATGTATAACAGGAGTATCTTGAGTTTGGGAATTGGGCGTGCCAGCTGCTATTGGGTTTTTTGAGAATGAATTATTTTTGGTTTGAATGTTGTGTCAAAACGAAATGAATAAATATGAAATGAACAAATGGCAAATGGCAAATTTACGCACGATTTTCGAAGTTTTAAAGCATTAGGAAATTTAGGGAGCTTTGCATACCACTGACGCAGTGTCCTAAAAACCACGTTAAGCCAACGTTGAATGAAATTAAATCTGCTGTCGGAGGGTATTCGATGGTTATACTCATATAGCTGATATATAGAATGGTTTGGATGAAATGAATTGGGTGCAACACTCACCTTGCTTGCCGTTCGCGTCGCTGCATATTGTTGTTCTGGTTGTTGTAGCTGATACTGCTGAGAGAGAAATATTCGGCACGTTCCCTTGAATTTTGACTGAAAAACGCAATCACTTTCCACAGAATTTTGAAAGATAATAAATGAAACTAATAGCAACGGCTATCGATTGTTGATAAGATTGATCCAAAACGTTGTTGAAATGCGAAATTGTGGCTCAAAATATTTGGTTCAAACTGTTGAATGTGTGGACTTTATTTTCTGGTTATTTTGTTGTTGTTGCTGCTGCTTTTGTTGTGCGTGCACACACATGCAGTGGCATACACACGCACGCACACACAGGCGCGCGCACACACACACACACACACGCACACTCACTTAACGTCCACGCATGTCGCGCATGCGTCCAATGCATACGGCAAGCAGCTACCACTGTTGCGCTTCTCCTCTTTAGTCCAAAGTTCGCAACTGCCCTACTGTTGCTCTGTTGTTTGTTGTTCTTCTGTTAGCTTACAGTTGCTGTATCTGTTATGTTGTTTGTTGCTGTGGCCTCAGTGCTGCTGTCGCTTGACATTTAAGTATTCAATTTGAGCATTTCCTTGGTGATTTGTTAAATTTTGTTGGCTATTATTGGATGCAGTTGTATTATGTTTACTATTTGTCTTAGTTTGTGTGCTTGTTTGTTTGTCCGGGTGTGTCGAAATATCTTTGTTATTGTTTTTCTTGTTGGATGAAGAAAGGCAGTTACGTTCTATGTAGTACTAGGTAAACAAATAATTTTGGCTAACAATTTAACAAACACACTTTTGCACATTTTTCCCCACAAATTTCTAACAATTTTTATAAAGTTTGGTTGACGTATTCTGCTAACGTTACGCCAACGACAACAAACAACAATAGTTATTTGTTGTTTTTTTTTTTTTTTTTTTTTTATCTTGTAGTCAAATTGAATTTAACCGGTCATCAGCTGACATTAGCGCGCGCGCGATGAAAATAAGTTTAATTGTCGGTGTGTCGGCTTGCAAGTGCAGTTGTATTTACACCTTATGGTCGACCCTGCGTTTTGCATGGCATAACAGGCTGTAAATGTAAAAAAAAAAATAAACAAAAAAAATAAACATTGCATTAGTTTTGAATTACCAGCACATATACCTAAGGTCGAAAAAATCGAATCGTTCTTAAATTCGTTTTATAAAAATACTAATTTCGATTTTTGTCTAACAAATATATTGCTTTACATTTGTTAACTAAAAAAAAGTTAAATGTTGCGAAAATGCATTCAATATAACTACAAACAGTATTTTGCGGTATATTTGCTTAATGTGAAACGGTCACACTAAAGCCGAAAGGGCCTGTCTCATACATTTGACCATTGATTTTCATGAAACCATGGATGCGCACAAATAATGCAGAAGTTATTTGTAAATTGTTTAAGCATTAATGCAAGCAGTTAGTCCAACAATTAACGCACTATGCCTATGAGACTTTGACAAAGATTCACCATGTGGTAACCACACGACACAGCAGCAGCCGCCGACTTTGCTGTCGTAATGTGAAGGAGGGCTCTCAAAATTAGGCCAATTAGTGCGTATACTTCTTGCCCGTACATAGATATATTGAGGGACAGAGCAAAAATAGTTCATGTGCGTTTTTTTATAAACAAGATGGTCACACAAACTAAAAACTGTGTTTGTACGTGATTTTTTATTTTATTGCTCTTTTAATGCTTTCGGCACGCAAAAGCTTCTTTTCAGCGACCGCAAGACTACAGGGTGCACAACTGCTAACTGTTTGAATTTAGCCATATTTCTTTACACTGCCAACACGTCACTTAATTAATTTGGCCTCTGATTTTTGTAATAGAACTTGAACTGTAACTTACTGTTAGTTTTGGTTTTTAATTTGGTTTTTTTTTTTGTTGTACCTTTCGACAATTGTGCACACACATTCCTCACCTACGCCTCATTTTTCATTGCTCACTTACACACACGCGCGCACAGACACAGTTACACATACACTAGCGCTTGGCCAATTTCTGCAGTTGGGAGGTGTATGCATGCGATTAGACACTTTTTATTTAGCGGCGTGCTTTTGCTGGTTTTTGTGTTTGCTTCTTATGTAAAAACTTAGGCAAACACTATTTCAATATATAAGCGATTCGCCATTAAAATGTTTTGCAAAGCCAAACGTACGCAAGAGAGCACGAGAAAAATGGAGCGACTTTTTCCCCTGCCTTGCAAACACACACACACGCACAAATTGAACACTGCGTCATAATGTGGCCGTACCTAAATAATACAGAAATACTTTCTAGCTTGCAAAAGATTCATAAGTAAAATATATACTAATAATATACCAATAGACAAAAATAATTAGCCGGTACTTTGTTTTACAAGGAGAAATTGCTTAAAACTTTCTGCTAACGCTTGATAAACAAGCTAAAGCACTTTTGATTCGTTTCAATTTTATTTTCTTCTCACATACTATCACGATACTATTTATGGAGTTTTGTATAAGGCAACATCTGTACATTGCATATGTTTGTGCCATACACTCACGCAACCAGCTTTAAATGTCACAAAAGGTATTTACCGCTTATATTCTAATTTTAGCTGATCTACACAATTAGACAAAATAGCATAATCAATTATTTATTGAAAGTAACAAAATCTATATACAAGTACAAAAAGTCTGCAATGTACTACTCCTCACCAGTGTGACCGAATTTACTAATTTCTTATTCGTGTTGTTTCGGGAGCTATCGATGAAACAGTTTCAGCAGTTTTCCATCGCTCCTAAATATATATGCGATTTCTGACCTATCATAACGATGTCGGATATATAACATACATTGTTAATAATAACTGCATTAATTTCGCCAAAATTTTTTTTTTTTTTTTTAATTACAGCCATATCAGTCACAATTTTTGCCGATTATTTAAAGCTGTGATACGAAATTTAATTTTAAGAACAGTAAAAGATTTCGTTCGATAGCTCAACAAAATACCAAAATTAATAAGTGCATTTTCGATAAATTATTGCAATAAAAAGCGCCAATTTTGGCCGTACTATTAAAACCAAAACCAAGTAGCACGTGCAATTGTTTGGCACGCTATTGGTTTTTATTTTTGGTTTAGTCTTGCTGAATAAAATGGGACGAACTAAAGAAAAAGAATCTAAGGCGGTAAGTTCAAAATATCTATGCACAAATATAGATTAACAGCATCTTTGAAATCGATCTCATTTACAGCCTTCCCTGTCGGAATCACACACCGACTGCGAATATGCAGCTACTGCTGCCACCAGTAGCGATGATGGTTTTGATGAACCAAACCGAGTCCCAGTGCATAAACGTAAAGTGCCGCTGACCAATGGCGCAGCGAAACAGAAAAAATTCAAGCAGGCAGAGTCGAACGTTAAACCACCGACATTGGAAGAAATCAAGGAGATTCGCGACACACGCAACCTCTTTCATTCGAATCTGTTCAAGCTGCAGGTGAAGGAGATGCTGGAGGAGCTCCAACTCAAGCCCAAATACAGCAGTTACATTGAAACATGGATAGAGACGTTTACGATTGCAGTGCAGGAATTAAAAGACGGATTGCTGGACACCTGCGAATTGGAGGTGCCACTGCATCTGCACAAAAAATCTTTTAATTTTCAATTCTTGACGCCAACGTCGGAGCCAAAGCTAATTGGCGCTGCGGCCACGGGCACATTGCTGGGCCCCAAGATTGTGGTAGATGTGGCGCTGGAAATGCCCGCTGCGTGCTTCCAGCAGAGCGATTATCGCAATTTAATTTACGATCAAAAGCGTGCCCTCTATCTGGCCACGGTGGCCAGCAAAATAAAGCAACAACCAGCCTTTAAAGCAGATCAGTTCGCCTACAACTACCATGCAAATAATCCGCTAAAGCCAGTGCTGGAACTGACGCCAGCCGCCAAGTTGGGTAAATATTTGTTGATGCGCGTGTATATTACAGCGCAGACGGAGATTTTTAAGTTGAGTCGCTTTTTACCATGGATTAACAACATTCGGCCCTCTGTGTTCGGAGATAAGTGGGATGAAGCGGAAACGTTACCCGCTACTCAGCACTACAATGCCAATGTGCTGTTCGATCTGACGCTAGCCGAGAATCAAAAGCTGTTACTTAGCACGTTCTCTGGACGCCGTAACTTTCAGGAGGGCTTGCTGCTGCTTAAAGTATGGCTGCGCCAACGCCAGCTTGATGTTGGCTTCAGCGGCTTTAGTGCACACATTCTAGCCGCGTACATTGCTTATCTAAAACAGCAGCGTTTGCTTCACCAGTCAAGCAGCAGCTACCAGATTGCCCGCACCGTATGGAATCAGCTAGCTAACAGTGATTGGACACAAGGCATAACTCTGTCACAACATCAACCGTACCAGCTGAGCACCCTGGCCGGCTACTATGATGTATGCTTCATGGATGTCTCCGGCTATTACAATCTGTGCGCAAATTTGCCCCTTGCGGTCTATAAAGCCGTTTGTGCGGAGGCAAAGTTGGCCGTCGAATTGCTAAATGACGTAAAAGTCAATAGTTTTTCGCACATTTTCATGCAAACATCACCGCTCTACACCCGCATGGACAACATACTCAAGTGAGTGGCGCTGTTGCGCAATGGCTGAAAATTTATCAAATCAAAATCGTTGATTGTATAAATGGTCTTCCCTGATCTGAGCTGTATTCCTATATATTTGTACATATATGCCTATGAATTCCTACAAAATATCCAATTACAGACTATATTTAGTAATACAAGTTGGATGATTTGTAATATAAAAATTATCTCTGTTTATGTGTCTATACCCATCCACAGGGATATCATGAAAATGAGTAAACTTCTAGATACATAAAGTAAAGATGTTTATTCGTAATTGGACCTTTGAATTCAAGCGATAACGCGTAACAAGTTGCCTAGTTTTGAATGAATTTGCATGCAGACCCTAGGTCCATAGATAATACACAAACTGCTTTTGGCACAATGTTTCCAAAATTATGGATTTATTTAATGAAAATCATGTTTACTAGTTGCGTATTTTTATATGCTCCTGTCTGAAAACTAATAGACTTCTATATCACATAGATAAGTAAATCGTTTTTGTACGAAAAGCCTGATATATTCCGTTCCGTATTCCGTTTTCAAGTTCGTATTTTCATTATCTGTTGAGATTTGCCAGGTTGGTCTAGAAAAACGAGAAAAACGAGCGTGAGCAGCGCGAGCACAATAAACCCAAACGTTATTTCAATGGCCAGGGCGAATCAGAACCTGACAAGCCGCAAAAGAAAAAGAAAAAGGCGACGACGAACCCGACTGATGCAAAGAAACGTCTGATGAAAAGTAAAACGAGAGTAGAAGCGGAATTTATTTATGAAAAATAAAAAGTTCAAAGAATGCACTCTTTAATCTTAGACATAATATAGTCAGAAAATGCTTAATATCCATTTCTACTTTTTGCACAGAATCACAAATCCAGCCAGCGTGGATCAACTGCTTCAGTTGCATGTTCAGCCGCAAGTTAAATACGACTATGCCAACTATGCACACCCGCAGCTGCTTAAATTGCTAACAGAGTAAGTTGCTTCTAGCACCTGTTTAAAATGAGAATTAATGCTTAGACTTATTCCTGTATAGCTTACTACAGAAGGGTCTGGGACAACGCGTGCACGCCATTCTCCCACTTGAAGTACCGTGTAGTCCCTGGACCGTGGACACCAAGGCGCCAGTCATTGGACGCTCCCTGACGCTAGGCCTCATACTCGATCCGGAGCATGCACACGAAGTGCTGGACAAGGGGCCAGCAACTAATGAAGATGCGAATGGTGCCGCGGAATTTCGCAAATTCTGGGGCAATAAATCCAATTTGCGTCGCTTTCAGGATGGCAGCATAACGGAGGCTGTCGTCTGGGCCACAGCAACAGACGCGCCCAGCCAAAAGCGCTTGATAGTGCGCCAGATAGTCTTGTATTTGCTAGAGCATCAGCTTCAGCTGGAGCCCAGTGAAGTTCAGTACATTGCCGGCAACCTTGATGTTGTATACTCCCTAACGCCTTCCTTTAAGGTGGCCAAGTTGCAAACCAAACTGAAAATTCAGCAGGAAACTGACGCCGAAGCACTCGCACCCAACGTCATCCACTGCTACGATGCGCTGGCACGCCAACTGCATAGTCTTGAGGAGCTGCCGCTCGACATTGTATCAATATGTGGGATTTCACCCGTTTTTCGGTATTGTGAACCACAGCCATTGCTGCCACAGGCACGTCTAGTGGCAGATCGCATCCATGCCGCTCAAGTGCTGCGTGTGATCATTCAGCTGGGACCGAGTGGCAAGTGGCCCAGTGATCTGGGCGCACTGCGGAGCCTAAAGACCGCCTTCCTAATACAAATTGGGCAGCAGCTAAAGGAGCAGCATCATCTTCACTGGCATCTCTGCAAAGATGGTTTGCTGGTACTTAAACAAGGCTACTGCTTTCTCTTGGAGCTTGCACATAGTAAAGAGCTGGCGCTGTTGAAGCAACAGCAATCGAAACGTGGTGTGACTACCTATGTGGACAATCCAGCTAGTCGCGAACTGGAGCGACGTCACTATATACTGCCCAGAGTCAGTGGTGCACTGCATGCCTTGCATCAATTGCACGGTGCGTTTGGGCCCACAGTGCTAATTGCAAAGCGCTGGCTGGCTTCACAGCTGCTGGACGACGGTCTGTGGCCGTCCATAGCGACGGAGCTGCTTGTGGCGCATCTCTTCCAGCAGCGACAGACGCCACACACTACTGTCTCCCCACAAACTGGTTTCATACGCTTCCTTCAACTGCTCGCCCACAGCGACTGGAGCAGCGAACTGTTTCTGCTTAATTTCAACAACAGCTGGACAGGTCAGTCCCGAAAACCTGTGCCATAATCCATATCTCATCCTAATTGCATTTTTGCAGAGCAACAAATTACGGATTTGGAGCACAGCTATCGCAGCGAACGTGACAGCTATCCATCATTGTGTTTGGCCACCGCCTACGATCAGCAGCATGCGGGTCGTTTGTGGACTAGCAATAACAGCCCCAGCAAGCCAGTTCTGGGCCGTGTCACTCTGTTGGCCAGACATGCGCTCCAACTTATAGAGTCGAGCCTGTTGTCTCCTAAGCTGACATTTGTACGACCCGCACAACTGTTTATGGCATCCGGCGAAGGTTATGATTTGGTCATACAGCTGAAACCGGATCTGCTGTCTAATACGCTCTGCTACGATCTTGGTTCGCCATTTTTGCCTTTCAGTCAACGCAATTTTCGATTGCCGCTAGCGGGCAGTGATCAGCTGGCCAAGATCGTGCAGCAACTGAGGGTGAGAAACATTTTTTAGCTCATGCTTACTTTATCATTAGCTGGTTTAATCAACTGATTCCTGATTCCACAGGATGCCTACTCCGAATATGCTGCATTCTTTTACAATCCCCATGGAGGCAAGGAGTTGGCCATTGTGTGGAGGCCCGCCTCTGAATTCGCACCCAAACCTTTCAAGGTCAACGAGCTGCAGGCGTGCACGCCCTGTTTTAGTGGTAAAGTCCAAGTTGAAAGGGATACATTAGTCGAGGATTTCAAGCTCCTGCTCAAAGACTTTTATTTGCGCGTTTGCACGCCCGAGCAACTGAAGCGTGAGCAGCGCGAGCACAATAAACCCAAACGTTATTTCAATGGCCAGGGCGAATCGGAACCTGACAATCCGCAGAAGAAAAAGAAAAAGGCGTCGACGAACCCGACTGATGCAAAGAAACGTCTGATGAAAAGTAAATCGATGAACGCTTTATGTTAGTATGTAATTACTAGACTCGGAAGACTTGGGGGGAACATAAAATACATAGTAGAGATTAAAATGTAAATAAAAGTTTTGATTTGTCATTGCTGCCTTGAATGGTCGACGCTGGCTTCCGATGACTGCAGCTTCGGATCAAAATGTTCTTGCCGCTGTTCTTTCTCCAATTGCCTTTTTTTCGCCTGCAGCTCTTCGTATAGCTCATTAGGCACAGTAACCTTCGGCATCAAAAATTTCGATTTGCTACGTTGGTGGCGTAAACGTTCAGGAGATGCAAGCCTGACGCGGCGTGATCTTGGTTTTGGTAGAGAATGCCCACAGGCGCAAGCGTCCTCCTGCGTGTGGCTGCAAGCGTCGGAGCACAAGCTATCACTTGATCGATGTTTTTTAAAAATTTCACTGTGTTTCTTTGTTGGGCACGTCTGGGATGCCCGTGAAGTGGTATGTGGTCTTGTCTCCGTGTTGCTCGCCATTGTTGCTGAATGTGGTCTTGGCTCCGTGTTGCAGGCCTGTGATGTAGAATTTGTGCATGTCTGACAACTACAATTCTTTCTATCTGAAGATCGATGCAGGTTATCATCAGAGTTTTGCTTCGGAAGTGCACTGGTTGATGTTGCGATGCTGTAACATATAGGGTATGGTGAAGAGGATTTGGACTGCTTCGACCAAGACAGTTGCTTAGATACATTCGCGACAATGCGCGGTGGCGTCTTCTCCATATCTATGTCAACGCCAGGGAAAGCAATCTGAGTAGGCTGTTGCTGGCTGTGCGCGAGTAGACCCTGTAGAGCAGAAAATTGCGTTGCTTGCGCGGAGCTACTGTTAAAGTGATTGCCAAGGGCTTGAGCGTTCCATTGATTGAGAATGGGAGAGATCTGAGCATGGGAACCCAATCGACTGTAACTCAAATGACGTATATCCTCGATACGCCTTATGTCTTGTTGGGTAATAATGAACATCTCATTGCCCACAATAATGGGAACTATAAGTGGAAGAATCCAGAAATTCAGTTTACCGATAGAATACATCAAAAATGCTAAGCTCACTTTGCACCACGGGAGCTGCCTCCTCGGACACTTGCAGCAGTCTCGTGACTGTAGAATTATTCTCCATTCTTTGATTTAAAAATGTTGTGTTGAATACAAAGAGACAGAAAATTTGTATTATATTCTGTTTTTAAAAATATTTTGTTTTAATTTCTAACTAACTACATATGTGTACATAAAATAAAAAGAGTACTTTGAGTGGAGAACACACATTTTTCAATGGGAAGGAGAAAAACATTCTTGGTAGATAACTTAAGAATCTTATATTCTAACAAAATGTTTGATTATTTGGTAAAAAGTATATTACTTATTCTTTAACTATTTCTTATTTACTAAACGCTTACAAACCAGAAGTCAATTTTAATAATAGAAGAATCTTTAGATTTTCGTGTGCAGTACATATAGACATTGAACGTTCGTGCTTTTAGTAGACTAATCTACTCAACTTACGTTCAGCTAACTGCGAATGGACTCGTCTTTTAAATTTGAAGTGACTACGCCAGGGGTAAGAATATCCTTCTCTTTATTTCCAAAATCGGGATACAATTTCGCTGTTTGACCTAGTGGAGTGCAAAGGCGTCCAGAGAAATCCAAGCGCTTGTTTGATTGGCTGCGTTCTGCTATGCTAATCATGTCCAGCAACGAGCTGCAAACGAGTAAGTGGGAGTTTTCATTTCTAAATAAAACACAAAAGTTCAACTTTGACCACCTACCGCTGGCCAGAGCTAGACATGCGTCGCTTGCTAGCCTTTAAAATGATGCTGGAACTGTTGCTGGCGTTGCTTGTGGGCTCAAGGCGTTCGGGTGAGAGGGGCGATTCTGTATAGGAACGCAAGTGGGAAGCACCCGGCTCCAATTTGTTGCTAACATCACCATAGGCCGCTCGCAGGCTTTGCAGACTCTCTAGCAGATTCTTGTGATGTAGTGTTTGGGCATTTAGTTGAATTAGTTGCTCCAGTTCCCTGTAGAATAGTCTGTACTGATCCTTTGTTTTGCCTACCTTTGGGCTGAAGTTAAATTAAGTTTGAGAAACAATTATAATATATTTCATATGTATTTGAATACTATAGTGAGAGTGTAATCTGTAAATTTGTCCTCCTGATTCTTTAGCTTTTTGGCGATTTTATTAAGACGACTTTAAAATTAAGCAAATTTATTAATCTCCAATTTGCTTGATTAACGACCTTAAAGAAAGATGAGTTGTCTTTGTTGAGCCATTAAAACCACACAGTTTTTTTTTTTCTTGGTCTGAAATGACGTGACGATGTCTGCTTATATACAAAATTCATATACAGTAGCAATTTAGCGAAGAACTACTGAACTGTATAATCGCAAATTACCTTAGTGCGGATCCGTGTAATGCCCACATGACCATCGCCGAAGCGACCAAGTCAAAATTGAATTTTTTAAATCATTTCGGCACACACATTTTGAATCATAAACATCTGCCTTTCCTTATAGTCTTCATTTTCTATCCTAACATTTGCGTTTCAGAAAATTTCTTTCTAACTACAAATTCCAAAGTCTAGTGTGGCGAAAATAAGTTTAGTTGATATTTACTTACCGCGCGTTATTTGTAGTATTAAAGGGTAGCATGTCGCCTCGAGAGGCGCTCTTGTATAGCTCGTGGATTTGCTGCTGGCAGCGCACTTCGTCCTGCTTGTCCATATCCTCCTTGACTATCAAATGCAGAAAGTGTGGCAGCCAGCTCAATTGGCGTTGCAAATTGAACAGAATTGTTACATTCGTGGTTCTAGGAAAGTAACGCGGGAGTCGCCGCCAAAGATGTTCACCCTGTGAACTTTTACCCTTGGGCTTCGTCTTCAGAGGCACCATTCGCGACATCTTTAACAGCTGGCCTAGTTCGGGTATGCGATAGTCGGCGACACGTCCACCAGGTCCATCACTAATTGACGGCGCTTCGTCCATGGCAGAGCGTGCTATGGATAGGGAGTGCACAAAGATTTCGCCGCCACGAGCCGACAGCATGTGGCTGGTTGTCTTGGTGCCCGTTTTGCGGGGCACCTCCAGCAGCACAGAGCGTCCGTTCAATAAAAAGTTGATCAAACAAGAACTGGGACGTGAGGTCACGTCCACGGGTGTAACATTATACTGTCCGATACACGGCTGCAGATCAGAAGAGCCACAGCCACGTGGCGTGCACCATTTAAGTGTAACTGTTTCGTAAGTGGTCCCTGGCTTTATACTTGTGGTTAAAGTAAAATCCGGTCCGCAGACCCTCGTATGCGCAGCGCGTTCATGCAATATTTCTACATCATAATTAGCGCTTGAATTGGCATTCTGTTCCTCTTTCATGGGTATGTTGGTCACCGTGGTGCTGGCCAGATCGTAATGGCCCATAATTAGGTGCAATAGCTTATCTGAGATGTCTGGTGCGTTCACTGTGTGTATTTCAACGTCCAGGAGTGGTGAGATTTCGAGTAGATTCCGATTGGTCACCAAGGATTCCACTCCCAATGGCACAATATTTAATATGACCAGATGGCAATGATCTATCTGCAGACCCTTTTTGCTAGGCGGTGCAACCAATGCATTTTGCTGTAGCAATACCGTATTAAAGATGTCTTCTAAGCCTAAGGAACGTTACAAATTTTAAAACATGCTTCAGAACTTAACCATTTGCTTCGAAGACTTACTTTTCATGCTTGTATTATCCCGCGCCGATGTGATGCAGATGACACGTCCCTTGTTAGGGATTTGTTTGCAACCGACTTGAGTCGCTAACAGCTGCTCATCCGTTGGCTCTGCCAGGGCCTCGATAGCAGCTCGCAGTCCATGTATGACCGAGTAGTCTGATGATTGTGGAATACTGCGCGATGGTACGCTAACCATCATCATGGCATTAGAGACATGCGACATATTTTGAGTGCTGGGGCTCCAGGTGTTAACTATGTGTGCCGCCGTATCGGAGACAATAAATCGCACATGCTTTTTCCCCGGGAATAGATCCCAAACAATGCGACAATATTCAATGGAAGACTCAACGGCACAGGTCCACAAACTTTTGCTTAGCTGTGTGCCGACGACCATGGAGCTGCTACCGGAAGCCGGTGTCTCTTGCAACGGTTTACCCTTCAGATAGTCCATTGATATATATTGCTCGCTGGAAATGCTGAAATAGCGAGTGTGATCCAACACAAATATCGTTTTTTGGTTACGTTCAAACATTTTATGCCAAATTTCAGAATTCTGCAATGTTCAAATTAAAGGAAAAACTCGAGAACTGTTTGTTGACAACAGGTGTTGCAATAGAGATGGGCTAAATTTGCATCTGGCGACTTATTCACCGTGACCGCAAAGAGCGACTACATTATCGCAGTAACAGTTACTGTGGGAATTGTATATTGTTTATTTTTATAACGCATCACGATACAAAAAAAAACCTACAACTTTGTCTGACATGACAACATAACATTATAAATCATAAACAAGATATAAACCTATCGGTCCTATCAGGCTCCCTGCACTGTGGAATTTATTTCATTGTTAATAATTGTTAGAGTTATGAAGTCAAAAATCTGTCCACCCTATTTAACAGTTGATCAAATTCTATCGATTCATCGCAAAATATATCATAAGTAATATATATCTATGTGTTTCTTACATCACTACTAGAATCACGTTGTCGAATGTGGGTTTGAACAGAAAAACGCTCCTACAATTTATTTTTAGGATATTTCGTGCTTTTATTGTGACAAAATTACGTTTTGAGTGGGTGTCAACATTGTCAACACGAATAACATAGCAACATGTCGTGGTTATTGGGTAGAAATCGTCAGCAGCCAACGGAGCTTGGCGGTGGAGCAGATGGAGCTGATAATCCAGAGGGCAAAACTGCCGGCGAGCGTGGTGGCGACACGCAGCTTACAAGGGCCGAGCGCAAGGCCATGGAGGCGTATCGGTTTGATTCCTCAGCGCTGGAGCGTGCCGCGGACGCTGCCAAAACATTGGAACGTTCAAGTAAGTGTTCAATCAGCATGCATAAATTTCATCAACGTTTGCGCGCATTGCATAACCGATGTCACAATGCTGATTGATGCAGCGTGTGTATATTTATATATTTATATATATATATATAAATATATGTGGTATTAACTGACTTATTTGGTACAGAACATGCGCGGGAAGCATTGGAGTTGTCCAAGATGCAGGAGAGCACACGACAGCAAGAATATAACACCAAAGTGAAAGAATATGAGGCGCACATAGAGCAGGCCAAGGTGGAACAGAAGCGTATCGATCACGAGGAGCGACGCAAGACGCTTATTGAGGAGACCAAACAGCAGCAGCAGCGTGCACAATACCAAGATCAATTGTCGCGCAAGCGATACGAAGACCAACTGGTGCAGCAACAGCGCGTGCAGGAGGAGAATCTGCGCAAACAGGAGGAGAGCGTGCAGCGCCAGGAGGCAATGCGGCGTCAGACTATTGAGCATGAGATTGAAATGAAGGAGAAGAATCGTCTTAAGCTGCTGGAGCATGAGCTGCGTGCCAAGGCGCGTGTGGATCGCGAGAATCGCGATATCAATTTGGAGAAGATTCGACTGAAAGCACAAGAGCATCGTACAACAGTACTGGAGGGTATACGGTAAGCTCTCCTTGCATATGAAAGACATGTTGAATTGTCATAAATCGCATTTATTACTTGTTAGCACTGCTGGCTCAGTGATTGGTGCCGGCGCCGAGGCCATGTTGACCGACTGGGATAAGGTACTGACTGCTGCCGGTGGATTGTCGCTGCTAGCATTGGGTGTGTACAGTGCAAAGGGCGCAACTGGCGTTGTTTCGCGCTACATTGAGGCTCGCATTGGCAAACCAACGCTTGTGGGTGAAACTTCGCGTTTTGCGTTCCTCGACGCACTGAAGCATCCAGTTAACTATATTAAGCGCTTGCGCGCCAAGCCCGCTGATGCCCTACAGGGCGTTGTATTGAATCCCAAACTGGAAGAACGATTACGCGACATTGCGATTGCCACAAAAAACACTCGCATCAATCGTGGCCTCTATCGTAACGTTCTGATGCATGGGCCGCCTGGCACGGGCAAGACGATGTTTGCCAAAAAGCTAGCCGAGCATTCTGGCATGGATTTCGCTATTATGACCGGAGGTGATGTGGCGCCCATGGGCAAGGAGGGTGTCACAGCCATACACAAGGTATTCGACTGGTCGCAGACCTCAAGGCGTGGCCTTTTGCTCTTTGTGGACGAAGCGGATGCTTTTCTGCGCAAACGTTCGTCGGAAAAGATTTCGGAGGATTTGCGTGCAGCGTTGAATGCATTTTTGTATAGAACTTCCGAACAGAATCCCAAGTTTATGCTTGTGCTGGCATCAAATACGCCGGAACAGTTCGATTATGCAATCAACGACCGTCTCGACGAGATGGTTGAATTTACGTTGCCCGGTCTTGAGGAGCGAGAGCGTCTACTCCGGCTCTACTTCGACAAATATGTACTACAGCCAGCTGCAGCAGGCGCCAAGTAAGTGCAAGCTCAATTCTGCCGAAGCAGCTCAGTTGCTAAAAAATTGTTTCTAGACGTTTTAAACTGGACACATTTGACTACGGAAAGACGTGCGTTAAAATGGCGGCGTTATGCGAGGGCATGTCGGGTCGTGAGATATCCAAACTGGGCGTCGCCTGGCAAGCTGCTGTGTACGCCTCCGAGGACGGTTTGCTTACAGAAAAAATGGTGCTGGATAGATGCACTGACGCTGCTCAACAGCACAAACAAAAGGTAAGTGCCAACGACAGCCAAAAATGAATCGGAAAATAATTTATTTAATTTCGCTCAGATGGCCTGGTTATCAGAGCAGGAGCGTGCCGATCACAAATCCATAACTGGAACTTCGGGAGCCGCTAAACCACCGCTAACACTCACTGCCAATAAGCTGTGAGTTGGATCTGCTGGATCTATCTGTTGACTAGCATTCAAAATTTGTTTAGTTTTAAAAATGGACTATGAATAAGTGTAAAACGCGAAACGTTCTTTCAGGTCATTGGACCCTTTAGTATGTATATACATTGCACTGCATGTGTGCACACATGCATTTACTATTGTACAAAAACATTGAGTCTTGCTGGGATTAGACATACAATTAAGTTTTACCTGCTGATAATTGTATCGTAATATAGCATTGCATCTTAATAGTTAATTGTACAAAGTATCAGAGCAGTTGCATTTGCAAGTTAAAGCTTTGTATGTAGTTTTTAAAATTAATGCCAATTGCTAAGAACAGCAATTTTCAATTGGTTGCGCCCACACTGTGAGAGATTTATATTAAACTTCTCGTTGGCGCTGCCACAAGTTTGACTAATATGGCAAGTGATTCCCACACATGTATGCAATTGATGGATTTAAAATAAAAAGCAAATTGTTAATGGAATTAGTTTTAATTTAATTGTCGGAAAAAGGTATACAAAATTTATCAGGTGCAGTGTCGGATATTAGAGCAATAATATTCGAGAGCTAATTTTAATTTGGCAAAATACGTGCCAGTTTCATTATATTCATGAATGAAGTGGCATGTAGTAAAATCTCTAGATAACTTTCATGGGGTTCTTGGAATATCTTGCCCCACATGGCTCACCACCCTGAAGACAGCCAAAATGGAGAGCCGGCACTCTTGGTGGGTTGTCTTTTGTCTGTCTGTCAATGTCGAATACACTATACTGCCCACCTGCTGAAATATTTTCAATGAGGACAGGGTATAAGTACAAAGATTTCGACAATGCGAAATTACTAGGCATAGAGAGGCGGGCATATCAAGAGTACGACATTAGGTGTAATACAGATCTAGTGACGACACTGTAATTACGAGGTGACAAATGTATGAATACTGTGTTATTAAAACAAATTTGTGTTTAACATGGTCTTATATATAATTGTGTAATAATAAATCAAAATGTAGACTCCACGATGAAGTGAGAGGAATACTTTAATATTATTTTGTGTATTATAAGAATACAGAAAAGAAACGTAAATTCAAATCTATCTCTTTTGGGTAAATTCGAATGCTAACTTTAATGTGTAATCGATATTCGACAACTATTATCTTCAACACGAATTTACCGATAGTCTAGAACATTTTTACTCATTTGGCACTGTTAATAATTTGCATTTCTTAAATATTTAAATTTTAATGAAAGGCTACAAAGATTTCGCTTCAAACCTTGCTATTTGAACTACTTTTATCTAAGGAAACGAAACTTAACTGTTACCTTTATCGCTGTTAATAACATTTCGGTAAAGAGTTACAGTTTTTGGGTGCCCACAGGTGTACGGGATGCTGTTAGAGTTGGTTAAAACAATAATAATACAAATATAAAGAACGCCTACTCCGAGCTATGATAAAATGGACAGTAACAAAAATGAGATTCAAATACCAGGTAAAGTCCATATTAATGTTAACGAGCAAACCTGTCGCGTCTGCTTGGAATCTCACGAAACAACATTGAGCCTTCACGATGAAATTCAGTTTAATGATCTGAATGTTGAGCTGTGGCAGCTGCTAGAAAACGTATCCAATTTGAAGGTAATAATGTAAATCATACCACAAGCTATGAACTTTGTAACGTGAACGAAAAATTATTTGCAGTGCACTTGGAACGAACCCAATCTACCCACACAGCTGTGTCAGAGCTGCACGCGTCGCCTGATCAGCGCCTACGAGTTTATACGAGAAGTAGAAAGGTCCAATCAAACGCTGCAGGAATTATGTAGTAGTAAGGAGCAGGATCAATCGGATGAGGATCATGTGGATGTGGATGAGTACGAAGAATTACCGCACCAGGAAGTGGACCTGCTACAATTGGAAGAATGCGAATCCATCATTGAGCTGCAAGAGGTGGAGCTGCCGCCTGAAGCCCCGGCCTATGAGGAAGCGCCGTATGAGGAAGCAACTTATGAAGAACCAACGTTTGAGGAACCAGAACCAGCCTATGAGGAACCTACATATGAGGAACTGTCTTTTGTGGAACCGCCATCTGAAGAGTTGCCCAATAGCGACAACGACCCAAGCGATCTGGTAACTGAGTCTGATGCGGACATAACTTATGATGCCGATCAATCAGAGGATCGTCCCTCGCAGCTAGGAATGCGTCTGGCACATTCACAAAACTTTATGTACAAATGTGCCAGCTGTCCACGCATTTTTGCCAAAAACAAATCGCTTTCACGCCACTTTGCAACAGCTCACAGCCAAGCGGCTGATGTAGCGGCTCAGGAGCTGGCTAAAGAGCACAGCAGCAGTGGCGCACTGATCTGCGAACATTGTCCGCGCATATTCAAGCGTCAGGATACACTGCGTAGGCACATGATTGCATTTCACCCTGAGGTAGTCGCCGCTAGCGGTTATTCTGAAGATGCCATCTTGAGCGTACCACCAAAACGGGCAGCCAAGCGGCGCGAATGCCCCCATTGTGGCATAAGCTTTCCTGTCTCCAGCCTGACCATACATATACGTCGTCACACTGGCGAAAATCCATACAAGTGCGATCAGTGCGACAGGGCATTTCCACGCAGTCAAGATCTTAGTCTGCACAAGCGTCAGCACACTGGAGAGCGCCCGAGCGAATGCAAAATATGCGCCAAGAAGTTCATTTCGCAAAACAAGTTGGCGCGGCACATGCGTCTGCATACTGGCCATCGACCCTACGCTTGCGATAAGTGCGACAAGAGTTTTGTGCAATCTAACGATCTGAAGATTCATATGCGCCGGCACACGGGAGAACGACCTTACGCGTGCGGCGTTTGTGGCAAAAGCTTTGTTTGTGGCTCTCTTCTAAACATTCATCGCAATCAGAAGCGACACTATGAGACTGTAAGGGAAGGAGTCGATAGCTTCGATCCTGATCCCTATGAAAATAGTCGCGTCAATAAGCGTCGTGCCGAGGACATTGAACGAATGCGACTGCAGCGAGAGAGCGACACGCACACAGCTATTCTCCGGCCATACAACTGCGGCGTGTGTGGGGACAACTTTAAGAGCGGAGCCCTACTCACAATTCATCGCAATAAAATGGCCCACTATGAGATGGGCAAAGTGGACTACGGTGATCCCTACGAGCAAAGATACAAGCAGCAGCAGCAGGCGCAGCAGCTCAAAATTGTGCAGAACGAAGATTAGCTTTTAAAAGCGCATTACTTAACCAGTTTTTAATTTATAGTTAAGTCTTGTCAAAAAATTCAATTTTCCTAGATACTCATGATAGACTTTTTGCATATATACATAAGCTTAAACGCATAAATAAAAAATAAATAATGATAAAACAGCTAAATGTGTACATAATATTATAAATAAACGTAATTTATATAAAAAAAAAGTTGGATTTTATTATTAAATCATGTAATGTTTATAATTATATACATAAATAAATATATAACAACTATTTTCATTTGAGCTTTGCTTGCTTTGTGTTTTTTTTTCGCAACTTTGAACCAGATGACAACAGCTGTAATTTTTGCAGATGCGTAGCAATCTTTTTTGAAGGGGGCCTGAAAGAAAGACCGGCTCACAAAATGCAAGCTTGAGCTAAGTCGTTTTGTGATATGTGTATCAATATACAAAATATTGATATGCAAATATAAATATACAATATACGATAAATATACATATTGTTTTTGTGTATTACTGTATATAGTATTTATATATTATTACTATATATATAACCAAATATATTCATACATACATACATATCGGACTTTTAATGATTTCCAATTGGTTAAACAAAACACATACAATCGAATAGCTTGGTATTTGAAAAATGTTCCTAATGCCATGAAATTTGTTTTAAAATTGAATAGGGTTTTACAAAATAAGCTAGAAATTACAAAATATATATTAGCAAAAAATTGATCGATATGCTCACATAAATATGCTTAAAGCCTTATTTAAGTCATATGTTTTTAATAAAATATGCCATACATGGCATGGCATGAAATAATATTCCTGTTTTATTTCGCACTCAAAAAACGTCCCTGTCTACGTCACTGGCTTTTACAGCTACAAGGGGTAGGTTTGCTATTTTAACTTTAGGGTTGCAATGCACTTGCACTTGCGTTAAAGCATAATAAGAGCATAAACCAATACTTTTGTCTTTTGTCGTCGTTAACTTATGCAATTGGCATTGCTTAAATCGGTGACGTAATACGCAAAGTATTTGCATAAAAAAGAAAGCAAATACAAATTGAATCGGATAGCTTAAAAAACGACCCAGTGTGTTAATTGTTTGCATAATATGCTCACAAACTATATCAAATAAATGTAAGGCAAAAATCAATAAACATGTGTTTTTGTCTTCAAGACCAATTAATACCCAATTAAAACCACAACAGAAAACAAGGAAAAAGTCGGCAAAATGGACAGAAGCAAGCTTGAGGCAGACAACTGCGAGCCGGATGTGGATGTTTCACAATTCATGCTTAATGATTTGCAACTTGCAGCTGAGCTGGGCAAAACGCTGCTCGAGCGGAATAGGGAATTGGAAATAATGTTGAAGGACCACAAAACCAGAAACGAAGAACAACAGCGGGAAATTGTGCACTTGCGAAAGCAAATCAATGCCATGGCCGAAGTCAATGATACGCGTTTAAAGGTCTACGAACAGCTGGAGGTGGGCATACAGGATTTGGAGCGTAGCAATCACCGGCTGAGTTTGGAGAAATCGCGGGACAAGAAACAAATTAAATCGTTAGGAGCTAACATTGAATCTCTAGAAGCACGCTGCGATGAACTCAACCAGCAGTTGGAGGAGACTCGACAAATGCTAACGACAGAACGGCGTAAAAACGAAAGACCATTGCAGCTGGAACGCTGCACCGCAACGAGAAGCGCTGATCGGCCCTGTTTACCCAAACCATGGGCTGGCAATGATCGGGAAGTTGCCGATTTGAATGCGACGCCAATAGACAACGGCCCATTTGCTGTAAATGCCAACTCAACGGGTGTCACGGAAATCTCGCAGGCCAATGGATCGATGGCTTTCAGTGATGTGGGTAGTCCAGAGGAGATTATTGAAGCAGCCGCTGCTGCTGCCAGCAAGGCCGAGGATAATGAGGAACTATTAAGTCTGATAACTGATTTGGAGTCAATAAGACGTGACTTTATGGCGGAAAAGCAACGTTGTTGCGAATTAGAGGAACAGTTGGTAGCCATCATTCAAGAGAACCAAACGCTTCAGAGCCGAATAGCCATCACCAGCACAAACGAGGAGATGATGTCCATGCAGGATGAGTTCTCTCTGTTAGATGATGTAAGGCAAGGTCAAATGTGCAGTCGCTGCTTGCGCGTCATGGAGGAACAGGCATCGAACAATGACGGGCAGTCGTCAGTAGCCCAAACCGAAGACGGACCGGAAGACGATGATCGCAGTCTATTGGGCAGTGAGTTCAGCTCCCAATTGGCAGGTAATTGTGCTGAATTTTCAGCAAAGCTCAATGCAAACGAAATCCTCGAGTTGAAGAATGCTGGCAGTCCGAACCCATACCGAGACTTGGTGGAGAAATATGAAGCTTTGTTGGAGGTGCAGCGCACATCAAATGTGCGTAAAAACAATGCAGTTAACGACAATAGCGTCCAGCTTTCAAAGGAAATTCACAACGCCGGCGAATCCAATCAGGGACAGCCAGAGATGGTCAACGTGGAGGCTAACCAAGAAACATCTACTACTGCAGACAAAAATGCAAAGACTGTGCGGGGACGAACGTCAACCGAGTTTTCAGAGGCAGAGACCTCGTCGTCGGGCTTTTCGGATGAGACTAGCAACAAGTATACACAAACGGATGAGCGACCAGGATACTTTTTGTGCTCGATCAGCAATGGCGAAGAATGCAAGCTAAGCATATATGACGACGTGAGCCCCATCGACTCACATTTTCATAGCCGTCCGGAGTACAGGGAGCTGTTTAAAGAAATCTTTGGTGTTTTGAAAAAAGCCGCCGACAACAAAGAGGATGGAGAGAAACTGAAATTGTCGGATGAGGATAGCGCACAACCGAATATTTCAACAGCCCCAATGGTCGATACAGCAGCCACCGAAGAGTTTTCAGTGGACTTTGGCGATGATGCGCAGAGTATTATCTCATCCGTTTTTTCAGATCAGTCGTTTGCCATGTCCGAGTGCGTCACTAAGCTGGAACGCAAGACGGCCAAGAAGCATATTAACGAGTGCAAAAATCAAGAAAACAGGCTTTCCCAAGCAAGCTCCACATCCATCGCACAATTGAGTGGTGCCGGCAAAACTGATGGCACAAAAACCATCGAAGAGAATGGTCGCGTACTGACTCCATTGAAGCGCGAACCTCTTGAATATTTGGCAGTTGGCGTGGGCATTAAGAAGAGAAACCGTCGCAAAAACCGTAGTCTACATAACAATGGTGGTCGCATCGAGTCGCCACTTGCACAACCCTCACCATTAGCACAACCATGTCCACCACACAGCGCTCGGCGTACACGTAAAGACTTTGTGCCAGTCCCTCCCGAAATGTTGGCGACGGAGCGCGTTTGCCGTAGGGCGCAAACAGATCGTGGCAGCACCGAATGGAATGGTTCACCGATGGTTATCTATAATCGGAATATGAGCGCATCTCGCGCCAAACGTACAGGCCGTGTGATCGAAGTAAACGGCGTTGAATTTCATCCAAATACGGTGTCCCAAGAGTTCCACAAGCTCAAACGGCTCGATCTCTCTTACGCTGAAGTATTGCGCCGTGCTGATGCATGTGAGCATCAAAGTCAGCCGATGCGTGTCCAACGAATGCAACAATCGCGCTGGAACAACAAAAGTCAGAACAATCGTCGCTAAGCTTATTTATATTTATCTGTATTTGTATAATTTTTAACTATCAAATTGAGTTTAATCAACTTTTGCGAACATATTCCATTGCCCAGCAGTTGCTTCAAGTGGACATTAATTGCCTGAAATTGTGTCGCATATTTGTCCCACTTCAAGTTTTAATATGTAATCCATGTCCTCATCTCTTAAGTGTTCAGTTTTGTAACATTTTTTATTTCTTTTTTTTTATAAGTTGTATGTAATATGTAAAATTTCTCAAGATATTTTTTATTTCAACTAATTTACCATAATTTTTAGCATTTTTCTCGCATTTTTCCTCAATTGTATAATCTAGCCATACTATTGACGTACGAATAATTATACGTGTTTTTTGTAACTATATTTGCGATATACCAATTCAAATATACCATTATACGTACGCATATGTATGAAGTTCTACAAGATATGTATTTAATAAATAAGCATGTGTGCCAAGTCTAAGATAACTGAAACAGTACGCAGCGACCAAATCTTTTCGAAATATATATTGATTTTTTCATTATATCAATAGTGCTGGTCAAAGGTCAGGTAATTGCTTTGGAAACCTTTCGGTCTTGTTGACATTTTGAGAAATTATGCAATGGATTTAGCTCGTATACTTACCATCTCAGCCCAGATAAGAAATGTGTGGTAAACCATTTTTTTTTTTTTATTGTTTTTGTATATTTTTTTTTAAGCTGCATTAAAGAGTATCATCAAAAACAGAAAATCCCATTAGCATAAATTACTTGCGCTTTCGCTGCTGATGTGAAGTTGAAACAGACGAATGGGAGATGTGTATGCTGCGCGAATTGGAGCGTGATCGAGTCCTCTCTCTATGTTTACCATAGCTGCTACTCTGGTGACTGCGACTACTGCTGTGTCGCGAGTTTCGACGATAGCTGCGGCTGCTTTTTTCCTCTGCCGACTGGCTGGAATCCCGCTGATGGCGTCGCCGTCGTTCATGACGTTGTCTGCTATAGGAAACAGCATGACGCTCACGATTCCGATCGCGTTCACGACTCTCTCGACTACTGTGATGACGGTCATAATTGTGCATGCTACTGCTGCTTTGACCCTTGTGATGCGCTTTACGGATTGAGTCGGTTCGCTGCCTGTGACCGCTGCTACCTCTGCTCTGACGGTGGCTGCTATGCCCATGCTTTTTGACAGCGGCGCTGCTCCGAGTGCTGCTTCCTTCGCTGTTGCTGGAGGTCTTTGAACTGTTGGAGCTGGTATTGCTGTCGCTACTTGAGCTACTACTGCTGCTGTCGCCGCTGCTGCTAGAGGACGAGGATGATGACGACTGGCGACGTCTGCTTTTTGACTTTTTAGATGTTTTGTTTGCTTTGTCGAGCGCCTTGTCAGCAGCGCTTAGTATACTTGCCATAGATTCAGGCATTTGCAACAAATTGGTGGCCGGATTAGGTACCGGCTTAAGTTTCTGGGGCATTATGCTGTTTTGCGCCGCCGCGACTGCAACCACTTGGCTCACATAGCTCTGGGGCTGTTTGCCGTCCTTGTTGTCGCTGAAGCGAGTTGTCCGCTCCTTGCGACTGAGGCGTTTTCCTATAACATTTTTGACAAACTATTTAAAATGCTTTGCCTACCGGCACATCATTTGCACATACCATTGAATTTTTGCAGCTTGTCATTGGCAGAAGCTGTCGTTGCTGTTTCTTCAGCAGGCGGGTCTGTATGCCGCTGCTCTGTGAGAGCGCAATGCCTGGCAGCCTCAGCCTGCTCCAATTCCTGTTTGCGGTGTTGCTGCAGTTTTTGCTCATCCAATTGCTCTTGCAGCGACACACGCTCCTCAATGTCATCAATGACTCTCGCAAAAGCACGTTTACTTTTTCGTATGCGTGCCTATGAATTATGTGGTTTAGATGACAATTTGGAATTAGTATATGTTTGGAAAGTAACCAAGGCACTGTACCTTTAGCTCGTCTGCGCTAAGCTCACTACTTTTATCCGCGGATGAATCTAAATTGCGATCGATTTGGTCGCCATCGTTATCACCAGCATTGTCTTCATCGCTTTCACTCGAAGAATCGCCATAGACAGCTAATCCTATAATTCAAATCAATCAAGTGCTAATTGTTGCTGCCAGGCATTCATTGAAAAAGCGCGGTTTTGGTATTATATTATTTGGGACTTGTACATATCTTCTTTTTTTTTTTTGGATATTAGAGTTTTGGCAGTCAGAGAAAAAGTGACGAAAATTTGAGTGCAAAAAAAGTGTATCCTGCTCGAAATAGATTTAGTTGAATATTTTGAAAAATTGAAAGTGGTCAGACTAATTTAAATTGGACAGATCAAGCAGAATTTGTAAAGGATAACATAAATGGGTTAATAGCCAAACCCGTTCATTGTGTACGAAATATGGGAATAATACTATGATGGGTGTGGGGTAAGCAAATTCAGACTACCTATTTAACAATAGTGTTCAAGAACTTAGAGATAAATTGGAGTTTGTTACTTACCCAAATTGCCGGTAATGGAGGACAAGGCGCTTTTGCGAATCACTTGGGCTGATGACGCTTTTGATTTACATACACATAGTCATATATATATATAAATATATATATATTACGATTATATAGAGAAATTCAGCATATGATTGGATTGTTTGTTTCAAGTATTAAGCAGTGACATAAAATAAAATTAATTTTCAAACTAAAAACGATTGCTTAAGCACGCCAAAATAAAGACGACTTCCTCCCAGGGTGAGCTGTACAATTCCAAACATTTCAGCGCGGGCTTATTTTAAAGTTATGGCTCAACTTACTTGAGCTTTTGCCACACAGGCATCACAATCGCACACATACTTGTACTTACACACACCCATGCACACAGCTTCACACATATTTAGTCACTGTAAAAAATCGTTTGCGATAAGCTTAATGTTCTAAAGTTTATATAATGTACCTTTAGCGCGGTGCGCTTTGAGTGTTTCTGTAGCAATAGCTGCAATCTCTTCATTGGTGGTTTCCAGCAGTATTTCGGTTAGTGTGCGACGCACAACAAGCATCTATAGATTGGTTTTTGATATATTGGTTGCGATATTTCAAATGCCTGTCGTTACAAAGTGGCGCCAGACAATGAAACCGTTAACCATCAACCGTTCATTTACGTCAAGTGACTGACTGTAAATTTAACACGTTTTTTTTTTATATTTAAATTTTGTGTGTGCCAAAAGGACATTTGTAGTATCCCAAAATAATTTACAACCATAAAAGGACAGTAAGAACTTAACAGTTTCTTTTTTGCTTTCTTACAATACTTTTTTTTCGAAGCAATTCTGTAAGATGGATAAAACCATGGGATGGTATGGGACTACATTTAAAAATGTTTCCTTATTTCTGTTCTAAGATAATTAGCGTTCGAAATAGAAAACTTTTCAACGAGCATTTAATTTTGAAAATTATAATTTGAAAAAAATAGATATATTCAAATGGTCTAAAAATTAGAGTTAGTAGAACATCAAAACATTTTTAGTTTGATTGATCGAGCACATCGAGCGTTCACTGTAGCCTAATTTATACTAATAAATATTTTATTTATTTAATATTGGGTATCAACTTTAATAAAGCGTATTTCGAATTTGGATCACAGTGCTTATATTGCCAGCAACAGGTGCACGGACCGGTTTAAGGTTTCATTCCCTGGATGAGCACACCTTGTGTCAAAATAGTGATGCCTACCAAATCCGCCAGTCTTTCTTCGTAGTTTTTACCACTTAATGCAGCTTCAGCATTGGCTGCCCTTGCAACAATCCCAACATTCTGTCGACTGATCTGCTGTTGCTGCCGTTCCTCCTCCTCCTCCTCGTCGTCATCCTGCTCTGCATCGCTGTTACTGCGTTTACTCAATACATCATTACCTATTAGCTGAGCCAGGTTTGGCGCATGAGTTGCCTCCTCAGGAGCGGCAATTGAATCTTCGCTGTCGCTTGCCTGAATTTCAAGTTCATGTTAATTGCAAGGCGTTCTGTTAAGTACGTAGACCCTTTGGTCTGGTGTACATTGCTTGTGTGCATTTGGGCAACCAATTTAATTTCATGTTGCACTTGGCACTTGCACAAGTTAAAATTGAGTCAAATGCAGCCAGAGACACACTGCTCTACTTACCACGTTCGACATGTTCAAGATATTAACAGATGTTGTTAGTGTTTTGCTTGATACTTGCTTAACATTGAATGCTGGTGACTCGGTTTCCGGCGTTGGGGGTTGTTGTCGCTCCAGCTGACGTTGCTTTTCACGTTCCATTTTCTCCAAACCCTCTCTGCAAGACACAAAAACCGGTCAATGATTATAAAAAGAAAGAAAATAATATTTTCGAGTACCCTGCCTGATGTGCGACAAATATATGGTATTTATATGCTATAGTAACTGTTGGGTTACGGTAAGATATTTTATTAAAACCTAAATAAAAGGATGTGCTACAAGAACAAAAGCCGTACGGTGCTTATATAACAACTTTTTGCCATTTGCACACATCTCCTGTTAACTTATAGAACCGAACTATCACTGAGCCGCAAGTCGAGCTAAAGTTGTATTATGGAATGCCACGATAAACACCAAGTCAACCGCTTATAAAATAACTCTTTGGATTGTTTTGTTCATAATTTGGGCTTACCTTATCCACGCAGGCAACATTTTACGTTTGTTGGCATCGATTTCGGTGCTGACGCTCCCGCTACCCCCGCCACTGATGCTGCTAATAACAGGCAGAGGCTGCTGTGTTTGCTGTGTTTGCTGCAGCAGCTGCGGAGGTTCATTAGGATTGCAGACGTTGAGTTTTAAGAGCGATGGAATATGGGCTGTGGGATTGTTGCGCGTTGACCAATCATTCCACTGTTGAGTGTCAGGGCCGACTAGGATTCGGATTAAGAATATGCATTTGAGTACATTGCGAACTGAATGGCGGCGAGCACTCACCCGCATCGTTAGATGAAACTGTGATGGGAACATCATTTGGGCCGCCAGCCATCCATTGTGATTGCGTAACTACTGGCGGAGGGGGTAAATTGTCAATGCTATGCATCGCACGTCCAATATTTTCATTGTCCTCGTCATCCAAATCCATGTCCATTTCCGCCTCGCCGTGCTCCTGGTAGTGCGTTTCAGCTTTAGGCTGTCGCTGACGCAGCTCTTGTTGTTGATGGAGGTGGTACTCTGGCGCATTGCTTATAATCGGCGGTGGAGGCGCAATCGGAATATTCATGCTAAAATTAGCAAGCGGCGGCGCTGCTGACGAATCACGCATGTGTATCCACTGCTGTGCTAATTGCGCCCAGTCTATGCTACCCTGCATGTTCATTGGCATAACGGGTGCTGCAGCTCCCAATGGATTGCCGACTCCAGGACCGGGAACCGGACCAGGTCCGGGACCTGGGCCAGTTAGAAAATGTGGTGGTTGCGCCATATATTGATTGTGTTTGTTGAAGCCCAGATCGGCATTGGTATTGCCACTGGGGAACATGTTGTTTATTATTATGATTTACACTATATTCTAGTTTGCACTAAAGTTTTACACAATTTTCTAAACGATTTTTCGACTTTTACGCCATCTTCTTGCTCTACACATCTAGACATTCGCAATGCAGCAGTAACACGTTGGATACCAGCGATATTTGTGATATCTGTGTCGGTTACTTATAGCAAGTATTTATATATTGATACAGATACACAGAACAACAATGACATTGACAATGAGGTTTCTAAAGTCACAGGCAACAATTAACAAAACAAAATATTGTAGATACACACTGAAATTAACAATTGTGTTGCAGGCATTCCAAATCACCTTATTGCCATTCAACTACACATATAACAATCGAAAGACTTGTTATCGATATTCACCGGGAAACGCATGCACGCGCTTCCAATTCAAACAAACGGCATTTTATTTTCACACAGGTCACAGCAATTCAGGCCAAGAATTTGTACCAATTGACTTTTTAAAAGCTTTCAATTGGCATTACAGTTGAGCTTAGTGTAATAAGTGTAAATATGTCGCAGAAGCCGAACAATGTATTACGTGCTAAGGAAAATGCATTACTCAAGCCAGGAACTGGAACTTCTGCAGCAGTTGCTGCAATTGCAATGCAAAAAAAGCAATTATTAACAAAGAAGGTTGTATACTTAATAATTAGGTTTCAAAAATCAATATTGCATTATTACAAATATATATAATTAGCCCACAACTGAAAATTTGGCGGCAGCACCTACCTGCAGTCAAACTGGCGCACAATTATCAAAACCAGGGCCAAAGGCTATGATGGGTGCACAACAAAAACCACAGATTACAGCAGCGACTGCAGCAGCAGGGCCTACAAAAAAACTAAGCACGACTTTGGCTAACACTGAGAATCAACCGCCGTCTTCAATCCCTGGAAACAGCACTAGCACAAGCAACAGCAACAGCACTGATAAAGACAAGACTGGTAAGTCAAAAATGTAGTCAGCACTTGAATCAACAACTGGATTAGATTCATCTACACACAGGAACAGGAACAGAAACGGAAACAGCAAAACCCAAAAAGACATGGGCGTTGAGCAACTTTGATATCGGTCGCCAGCTAGGGCGTGGTAAATTTGGCAACGTGTATTTGGCGCGCGAAAAGGAGTCGCAATTTGTCGTTGCGCTGAAAGTACTTTTCAAGCGTCAGATTGGCGAGACAAACGTGGAGCACCAAGTGCGACGCGAAATTGAAATCCAATCGCATCTAAGACATCCGCATATATTGCGTTTGTATGCCTATTTTCATGACGATGCGCGCATCTATCTGGTTTTGGAATATGCGCCTCAAGGCACACTGTTCAGTGCTCTGCAGGCGCAGCCATTAAAACGATTCGATGACCGCCAATCGGCCACATATATCAAGGCGCTTTGCTCGGCGCTGTTGTATTTGCATGAACGTGATATTATACATCGGGACATTAAGCCGGAGAATCTTCTTTTGGGTCACAAAGGGGTGTTAAAGATAGCAGATTTCGGCTGGTCGGTTCATGAGCCAAACTCGATGCGTATGACCCTCTGCGGCACTGTTGATTATCTACCACCCGAAATGGTGTTAAACAAGCCGCATACCAAAAACGTCGATCTATGGAGCTTGGGTGTGCTATGTTTTGAGCTACTGGTGGGTCATGCGCCATTCTATTCGAAAAACTATGAGGAGACGTACAAAAAGATACTTAAGGTGGACTATAAACTCCCAGAGCACGTTTCCAAAGCGGCAGCTCATTTAATATCGAAGCTATTAGTGTTGAATCCCCAGCATCGAATGCCGCTAGATCAGATCATGCTGCATCCATGGATTATAGCTCACACACAATGATGCACTGAATTGTAATCTTAAACTCATTTTATATACTGTATTTGTATTTGATTGTTTCAATTTTTATGTTTAAATTTTGTCTGAGCGCCGGTTAATTTAATTATCTCATTAAAAAAATACTCAGATTAAGAGAACAAAAAACATTTATAATTATTATTTATGCGATTCAATTGATTATGCTTCAAATAAAGTTTTTGTATTTTAAAATGTAGACACAGTTTGTTCGTTCCAATTTGACTTACGATTTAACTAAATTATCATTATCATATACTTGAATAAGAAATGAGTACAGACACAATTGTTTAAAGCAACGAAAAAATGCAGCTTTGCAAGTTTTTATCACAGAAAACAAAGTATATACTTACAACTTCAAGACAGATGAAAAACACTAGAGCCATCAATTATCAGGAGGGAGAATTCGACACAATTTTTTTTAACACACATTACGCGAAAGCGCTTCCCAATGAGCGCTTCAGAGCAGACTATAAGAATTAATTAAAGATAGTCACAATTTACATACATATATACCCCGCTCAGTAGGATGCTTTGAATTCTTAGATTGTTTTTTAGCTATCATTAATTTATCTCACACTGTCTCCAAAACTTCAAATATTTACTTGCATACATACATTGAACAAATAAATATAAATAAATGTATAAGTAAATCAATTTTGAACATTTTCAAGTACTAGAAGAGGCGAATTATCAATTAAATATTTTTTAATGTTTAAGTAACAATATAGAAAAAATCAAAAAACTTAAATGTTGTGCACTAACCCTTTTTTTTACAAACCTAACTAAATATTGCACTTTGCAACAGTTTGCAAATTCAATCATATTGCGTGGAATTTCTGCCTCCTAATTTTCAATGAAATTTTATTAATGAGCATGGGACTGAACCTTATCAACTAATGTGGCTGGTTTTTGCTTTCACCTAGAAGAGCGAATCAGAAGTGCCAGTAGAGATGCCGGTTTAAAATACTAATGTATACCATAGACTATTAAATCTACAGGAAATCCTCTAATTTCTAACAGGCGAATCAGCGGCCGCCTTGCGTGCGGGCACGTTGTAGTCATCCTCTAAAAAAATAGATCGTAAGAGAGGTGTCTAGAAACAATATTAATCAAAATTACCATCTTGATCCTCATCCATGCCATCGTCCAGATGCACAGCATCGGCAAACTCCTTGCCCTGATCTCCAGCAATTTCATTATTTAAACTGTCATTATCGAGCAAATGCTGGGGCTGCTTCACCGCCACATCCCCCAACATAACGTCGTCATCATCGTCACCGCCACCCCCACCAACAGCGGCTGCATCGGCGGCCAACAGTTTGTTATCCGCTTCAGCAGCATGACCAGCTCCAATATCGTTATCAAATAAATTGTGTTCAGCGCCTGGCAAATTGAAGTTTTGTTCGTTTAAAGCATCCTTAACTTCATGCGCTCCGGAGTCAATTACTCCTTGGTTTTTATTAGACTCCAGATCGTCCAGCACATTGGAATACCGATTGTTGTTTTCGTTTTTGGGCAGCTCTTCGGCTGCCGTATCTACATCCGCCGCTGGGTCACCTCTGCCATCGAAATTATCAGGAATAGGTGCCACATTCTCAGGTAGCTTGCGTTCTATTTTGACTTCAGCTGATGGCTTCGCTGGCGGCATAACCAAAGGCGGCTGACCACTACTGCTGCTGCTGCCCACGGCTTTTGGTGCCAGAGAGGCATTTTGTGATGCTTCGACATTTGGAGTACTTGAGTTGGACTTCCGGGGCGCGCTTAGCGGCGAAACGGCTCCAGCGGCTGCGGCCGCGGCTAGTACGGGCTGATCCTGCTGTTGTTGTTTATTGGTTTCATCCACTAAAGTTTTCAGCCCTTTGGGCACAATCTGAAAATTTTCAACAGAATTTAGTATGAGGCTATTATTGTTGCGCAGATCAAAGCGCTGAAAATGTTGCTGTTTCAGTTCCAGCCGCCGTTCCACACCGACACCATGGAGTTTAGTTGTTGCGTTAGTTGCTTGGCTCGTCTTAGCGACGCCTATTCTGTACAGTCCTTGACTCACTTGTACTTGCTCGTTAAAAGACTTTTCGTTGCGGGGCTTCTCAATACTGTGCGCTGGCTGGGCGGGACTGTAGTGATGTGTGGGCGTCGTGTCGGGGCTCAGCGACCCGACTGGCTTGACAAGTTGGTGTTTCGGTTGCGCCTGCGCCTTAAATTCGCAGTGTGCCTTTAGTTCGCTAAGTGCTTCCTCTAGGGTGTGTGTTTTGTGTTCGGATTCTTTAAGAATCGCCTCGTACTTATCCTTTAAATAAAAACGCAAGCAATGCTAAGATTAACTTTTTGGTGACCGAAAGTGCGCATTGATAATATAACTTTGAGTTACTGACGCACCTTCCAGACTGTTGCTTCGTGCTGTTTGTTGTCGTGTTGCAGCTGCTGCAACTGCGCAAGCAACGCATTTGTATCTTCGATGTGCTTCTTCTTGCTCTTGACGCATTCAGCCTGTAGTTCATTGTGTTTGTCCTCGAGTAGCTTGTATTTACTTATTTGTACATCGTACCTCTGTTGTAGTGTACGTTCTGCGTCCTGTTG
The DNA here is from genome assembly GCA_018903485.1 of Drosophila littoralis. Taxonomy (NCBI): domain Eukaryota; kingdom Metazoa; phylum Arthropoda; class Insecta; order Diptera; family Drosophilidae; genus Drosophila; species Drosophila littoralis. Next base: position 9,146,102 of record JAEIGF010000592.1, read on the forward strand.
CTTTTCATACTCATCCTGCATACTTTGCTTTTCCGCACGCATCACCTCCACTTTCTTCTCGACCGCCAACTTGTTGTCAGCGAGCGCTGCATAAAATAAAAACTGCATAAAAGAAAACTACGCGGCACATCGGTGGGATGGCAACCTACACTGTAGCCTTATGTTCAATTCCTCCTGTTTTTGTTCGCAATGTTGGCGAAAAACTCGATTTTGGTCAAGTTGCTGTTGCGACATGTGGTAAATGACAATCATCATGATGAGCACAACAAACATGCTCATCAGAATGCATATTCGAACGCGGCCCGAACGAGCAAAACGTGCCGAACTCATTGTCCAAAAGTAATAACTTTAGCTTCTGTGGACTTATCAATAATATTATTGTGTCCAAGTCGACGAAACGAAGATTTAATCGAAATAATTTCAAGTGCTGTAAAACGGTTTTCGAGTCTCTTGGACACACTCTGTCCGAACAAGCGTTGCCAGACTCTGGCGCAATCGATAAATTTAATTCTCTGAGCTTTCTACCCAGCAGAGTGTTAGCTACAATAAAAACATAAATGAACAGTACTCGCCGGCAGTCCGTTGGGTGAGTTCCCGTTGCAGTCACCGCATTAACACCTTAAGCTTTCGTTTAAGTTGAGTGCCGCACGCTGACGACATAGCGCCGAAAATCGTAGGAAAACAAATACACATATGTATATTTCGTTTTATTGCATATTTTCATACATCATATAAACTATTAGTTGTAAAGTGAAAAGTCAATTAACACAGCTGATTGCAATAACAAATACATAAATATGTGAGTTTGGGTGCTGTTGTCTTTAATTTCAACTGCGTCGACGGCACACACGCCAATTAACTTTAAAAAATTTACCTAAAACACATACAAATATGTACGTATATTTATGCGTGGGTATTGATATTTCGCACAAACATATACATACATATGCATATGCACACAAATAAGTACACGCGCAGTTATGTATGTATATACATATGTACATTTGTAATGTGTGCATCAGTCAATTTACTTTATAACGTGGTGCTGTCTGCTAGCCAGCATCCAGCCAGCATCCAGCCAGCATCAGATGTACATCCAAATTACGTAAAAATGGGCAAAAAGTAAGACATGACAAGAGCGTTAAATTCGGATAGATATGTATGTATGTACATTGACGTTCTTTTACTTGCACTACCTGTTCTAATTCAACGAAACACACAAGGCGAAAAGCAAAAGTCACAACGAACGTGAAGTTGTTCGACTTGCAGTTTTCAGGCAGTAACAGTAATCGATAATGTGAAATGGCTTGATAACAACAATTAAGCGACATATTGTATACAAATTGTATGTGCATATGTGTGTATGTGTTTCTCTATAATCTGAATCACTTTATAATGTTATAACGAGTTATCTTCGAGACATTGGGCCAAGCAGCATTTTGGCCTTCTACAATGCGGTCTTGTTCGCACTGCATATCTTTATATCTACAATAATTCGGTCGTTAAAGATAATAAAAAGGCCCATTTCGCTTATCTGCCGCCCACGCCCACCACGGTAATACCGTTATTAAATTTCGGTTAACTGATCACTTAGAAGTTGTACAGTTCAGCTATGTATGCATATACATACATATGTGATTTTACTAATTCAATTATCGCGCTATCGGCTTAATGCTAAAAATCACTAATGCACACACACTTGCGTAAACAAGTATATATGTGTATGTATGTATGTATGTATGCATGTATATAAATTGACATAGTGAGCATTCTCCGTAAGCGCTCCCATTTGATATGGTTGCTAATCTCTGAAGAACCAGAACCCGCTTTTGTTGCATATCAATAAACCTTGGACCCCCCGCCCTTCCCTCTGTATAACAAACCCACTTATATCGCCTTTTCAATATGTATGGAAAGATAAGCTTAGGGCCGCGTATCAGTTATTTAATACAGACAAAACTTTAAGCATATACTTATCTTTAATATGTTAATCCCATATGAAATTTGAGTAACATGTGCTGCATTTATTTGGTATATACAAATAAATTTATGCACACGTGTACTGGATATTAATAATTATAAAGTGCCGCTAAACCGATTAAAGGTCGTTCAACCAATTTATTTATTTATTTATTTTTTTTTTTTTAGCAATAAGTTAGTTTAATAATTATTTGCTATTGGCATCCTCATTGGATCCTCATTGCAAAGTTGCACGGCTGACTGATAAATTTAGAAAGCAAACAAACAACTTTTGTAAAACTCTAGATCATTTATGAAAATACTATTGTTGGCTTTTAGTATCCTGATGGAATTCCTTTATTTTCTTTAATTTTAGCAAAATGACAGCATTACAACAGCAACCAGATGAGCTAATGCAAAATCAGCCAGTGCAAAATCTGCAGCAGAAGTTTGCGTAAGTTGTTTAAAAATTACAACAAATAAAAATTGATTTGCACACAATTACATACATATACATGGGTGGGTACACAGACGTATTTAAATACAAATGCATTTAGGCATTTGTTCATTTGTTTTGTAGTAGATAAGCTGATTCATGTTTATTTAATTATTTGATATTTATTTATTATATATTGATAGAAAGTCAATGCCCCCTATGGGCCCAAAAGGGCCTTCGCGTTTAAATTCAATGATATAATTTTGCATATTGCAATCCTTATTTATTCTCTCGCAATTTTTCTCTTGCATTATTTGTATTTTGAGGTGCCAACTATAAATAGCGCCAAACATCGAAAAGTTGAGACATTTTTAAGGTATGCTGGCAGACTCCCAATTATTTTTAATATTCGCCTAATAAACAAACGAGGCCAAGTGCTAGTGTAAATCTATTTCTTGTTATCTGTTTATTCGCATCATTTTAAATTGTGCTCTTTCGATAGTCGATGACCGATTTATCGATATATATCGCCGAGCGATAAGTGCCACCTGCAGCAGCGCTGCTAGCTCAATGTCAAGGTTGATTGCCTGGGAACTGTTTGTTGTTGTTGTTGCACACAGATAATGAATGCAAGGGTTAACGCAGTGCAAATATTTGTCAATTAGCCAATAAGAAACAACGCGCACTATTTAAATACCATACATATATATTTTACAGATTGCTCCCGAAGATCATTAACGGCGGCATTGCTGGCATTATTGGCGTCACATGTGTATTTCCATTGGACTTGGTAAAGACTCGGCTGCAGAACCAGCAAATCGGCCCAAATGGCGAACGTATGTACACTAGCATGTAAGTGGAAATCTATGTTGATCATTCCTGTGGGATCCATCCTAATTATTGTTGACATTTTATTTCAGGTTCGACTGCTTTCGCAAAACGTATTCTGCAGAGGGATATTTCGGAATGTACCGCGGCTCAGCCGTGAATATTTTGTTAATCACACCTGAGAAGGCGATCAAACTGACGGCGAATGATTATTTCCGACATAAACTTACCACCAAGGATGGTAAACTGCCATTGAGCTGCCAAATGTTGGCTGGCGGTTTGGCTGGTGCTTTCCAAATTATAGTAACCACGCCCATGGAGCTGCTGAAAATTCAAATGCAGGATGCCGGACGTGTTGCCGCTGCCGCTAAATTGGCTGGCAAAACCGTTGAAAAAGTTTCAGCCACACAATTGGCCACGCAACTAATCAAAGAGAAGGGCATCGTTGGCCTGTATAAGGGTATTGGCGCTACGGGTCTACGTGATGTCACATTTTCAGTCATTTACTTTCCACTTTTTGCCACACTTAATGATTTGGGTCCTCGGCGAAACGATGGCTCTGGCGAAGCGGTATTTTGGTGGGCATGGTCATCAGATTATTTGTGCCTGATTTAATTGAAGTATTTGTATGCATAAGGTGTTCCTTCTTGGCCGGCTTGGCAGCTGGTTCAACGGCAGCCCTGGCAGTCAATCCATTCGACGTTGTCAAAACGCGGTTGCAAGCCCTTAAAAAGGCCGATGGCGAAAAAGAGTTTAAGGGAATATCTGATTGCATTAGGTAAGCTGCTATATATGCACATTTATACGGATATTTTGTTTTTGTCTGTAATTTTGTTTTTTTCAACCACTAGTAAAACTCTGAAGCACGAAGGACCCACGGCTTTTTTCAAGGGAGGTCTTTGCCGTATGATAGTGATTGCTCCATTGTTTGGTATTGCACAAACCGTTTACTATTTGGGCGTAGCCGAAGGCTTGCTGGGCGTACAAAAGAAGTAAATGGCATACGAAAGTTATCCAGAAGCATTTTCTCTCTAAATGTTAGATGTACATGTATGCGCTATTGTTGTTATTGTTAAAGCTGTCTAATTACGATGTAAAAAGTGAAAGCGCGCTATTAGAATATGCAATTATGTATCCCTTGTAGGTGTATATATATATATATATATATATATATATATATATATATATATATATATATATATATATATATATATATATATATATATATATATATATATATATATATATACATATATATATATACATATATATATCTATAAATGAGATAATAGAAACTATTACAGGCAAAAGAACTTCTACCCCAATGACAATAAGATAATCCAAATCAATGCTATATTATGTAAGTTTTTATTTTAACCATACATATTTATAAAATTGCAACTAACGTCTATATAGATACAAATTACAATAAGTTGTTTACAATTTGCCCGTTCTTTTGCCGTTATGATTTTTTTAGTAAATGTGCATTTTTGTTTTTTGTTTGCTTTTAGGCAGCGAATAATGTAACTGTTACAAACATTAAAGCAATATTACATATTGACATGCATATATATATTCTACAAAAACTCACATAATATTATTGCATTAGTGAAATTTCATTCCAAATCATTGTAACTACGCCCATGGAGCTTTTAAAGATTCAGTTGCAAGATGCCAGACGTGTGGATGGGCAGGATTTAAAAGAGGTGACCGCTTGGTCTATTACCAAACAGCTTGTGAAAGATAATGGCATCTTCGGCTTATACAAGGGCGTGCTTTCTCCGTCATCTACTTCCCACTCTTTGCCTTTTTGAATGACAGTGGACCCCGAAAGCCGGGCACCTCTGGCGAAGCCATCTTTTGGTGGTCTCATATCTCTGGGTTGCTTTCGGGAATGACCGCTGCTTTCTCGGTCACGCCCCTAGATGTGCAAGCCATTAAAAAAGCGGATGGCGAGAAGGAATTCGATGGTATTTTCGACTGTATCAAGTAGGTTAAGCCGTCATACGAACTTTTTTGATTAGAAATCACAGATACATTACCCTTCACCCAGCAAAACATTGAAGTGCGAAGGACCCAAGGCATTCTTCAAGGGCGGGCTGTGTCGAATGATTGTAATTGCCCTTCCAGCTCAGGTGGTCTACTTTATGGGTATTGGCGAACGTGTTCTGGGTATTGAACAAAAGTAGTCTGTGTAACTTGATTTTGTTATAATTTAAAATTTGTATACTTCTTTCGACTACAACAATGTGCATAATTTTTTTGTATACTGTAATAAATAATGTATCTATAATTATTTATGTAATACTTGTTTGCATAGAGGGACGACATAATGCATGAAGATTATAGTTGTGACTTACTGTTTTTTTTTAAATTACTAATTCTTGAAAATGTTAGCTGTATTTATTTATTAGTACTCTGTTTCCCAAGTGAATATTTGTTTGAACGTTAATTTCTCGAATCAAAGCCAGAGATTCGAAATTTGGGAAAACTCCTCAAACCCGTCCGCGCCTGTCTCGGCAATCTTTATATCTCACAGCATTGATGTTTAATCACATCCCCAGAACTTTAGACTAAAACCTGTTTTTTGGTAGATTGAGGTCCCCAATTAAAATTAGGTTTTTTTAAGTTGAGCGCCTTTTAATGGGAATTCGTATATGTAACCATTATTTGCGAACATGTTAGTGATTTTAAAGGTCAACATTTTGAAACAAACTATTTTTTTTTATTTTTAACAAAAAATTCATTAACTTTTCAAGTATATTTCAAAATATAAAGTGTATATGGTTGTATATTTCCCGGCCTTGAACAGTAAAATTATTTCTTCAAATTTTAGATATCAATTCTTAAAATGTTGTTTACCATAAAAAAAAGTTTTACGCAATCGTTTTCTGCCAATGAACCACAGTTACGGGGAGAATTTCCATAATTGCTAAAGACCGTATTCATTATGTTCATATATATTTTTAGTGGTTGATTTTCTTGTCTCAAATGAATTTTATTAAAGATCCGTGCAAATGAGTTTCAAACATTTTGAATCCCAACTTCCACTAAGCTATCGATGATTTTTCGAAAAGGGTGAAATTCGTCTAAAATGAATATAAAAATAAAAACTTTCAAAGTAGGCTTGGTGCCGATCTGATTTTATACACCCGTTTTCCACGATGTTTTCACATTGGGGGTTGGCATTTTCCTAAGCTCCATTTTAGCGCGCACTTTTATCATAAATATTAATTATTATTAGCTCAAATGGATTTTAAATGTTATATCTACCTTGTATCGAACGATTAGTTCAATTATCATATGAAATAGTTATTAGAGTAAAAAAAATATATGTTCATGGCTGAAGGGAGTTAGTTTTTATGTGTAGGTGTGTTGCAACGACGTATCGATGCTGTTTTCCTAATTATAAAGGGTAATAAGTAAGAGGTTCTAGTCGGGAGCTCCCGACTAGGGAATACCCTGAACCTTCTTTGAGGTGGTAGCGGGGAGGTGGCGATAGGTATAAAATAAAAGATACTTGATATATATATAATATTCTAGAAGCAATATATCACGTTTGGTGACTCTAGCTCTTATTATTTACCCAATTTGCTCAAAAAATAGGATGTCGATATCGATTTTGATCGATTACTTGGAAACGGAGTAAGTTATCGATTATCGGAAACAAACTCGATCTGCGTAGGAACTAGGAACACCTACATCTAAAATTTCAAGTCTCTAGCTCTTATAGGTTCTGGGATCCTTGCGTTCATACATACGGACAGACGGACAGACAGACGGACATGGTTAGATCGACTCGGCTATTGATGCTGATCAAGAATATATATACTTTATGGGGTCGGAGATGCTTCCTTCTGCCTGTTACATACATTTCCCTTTTACCCATTTTGAATGGGTTCAGGGTATAAAAAGGGTATAATGGTAAAATATGTCCAATGGCCCGCGCAAATTAGTTTTATATGAAATTTTTGCTTGCCCATATCTCTTTAATATAACACTATTACTCTCTATTATGAGAGACCACAAGGTCCGGTTTCAAGGTTCTAACCACAAAACTTAAATGGGTGGAAAACGTTGATTCAAATTTTTAGTTTTTTTTTATTCAATAGACTTCACATGCCCAACTACTAAGAACAGTAGTAGGCATAGTATGACTGGACATATATGTGTAAACCTTCTATCCATAATGTTTTAAGTCTTGTTACACATATCGGCTACACTTTTTTGTACTTATTTTAATGTATAAGGCTTTTTTTTTTTTTGTTTATTTTGAAGTTACAAATTTAGTGTGATTTAATGGCAACTGAAAAGAAGAAGATGGGCTTTGCGTAAGTTTTTGGTCAGATTCAGATAGACTACATCAAATGGGTAACAACCTTTCCAACAGCGTCCTACCAAGAATCATTAACGGCGGTGTTGCGGGCATCATTGGTGTGACATGTGTTTTTCCGTTGGATTTGGTGAAGACCCGACTGCAAAATCAACAAATCGGTCCCAATGGTGAACGCATGTACACTAGCATGTAAGTGATTTTTTAAGCATGAAGCGCCAATCGAATATTGATCTCTTACTTGTGCTTATCATTTATAATTTTCATTAGGTTCGACTGCTTCCGCAAGACTTATGCGACGGAGGGTTACTTTGGCATGTACCGCGGCTCGGCGGTCAACATATTATTGATCACCCCTGAGAAGGGAATCAAACTGACCGCTAACGATTATTTTCGTTATCACCTGGCTACTCCGGATGGAAAACTTACACTTCTCATGCAATGTCTGGCCGGAGGTTTAGCTGGAGCATTCCAAATCATTGTAACTACGCCCATGGAGCTTTTAAAGATTCAGTTGCAAGATGCCGGACGTGTGGGTGGGCAGGATTTAAAAAAGGTGACCGCTTGGTCTATTACCAAGCAGCTTGTGAAAGATAATGGCATCTTCGGCTTATACAAGGGCGTGCGGGCCACTGGCGCACGAGACATTACTTTCTCCGTCATCTACTTCCCACTCTTTGCATTTTTGAATGACAGTGGACCCCGAAAGCCGGGCACCTCTGGCGAAGCCATCTTTTGGTGGTCCCTTATCTCTGGGTTGCTTTCGGGAATGACCGCTGCTTTCTCGGTCACGCCTCTAGATGTGATTAAGACACGTCTGCAAGCCATTAAAAAAGCGGATGGCGAGAAGGAATTCGATGGTATTTTCGACTGTATCAAGTAGGTTAAGCCGTCATACGAACTTTTTTGATTAGAAATCACTGATACATTACCCTTCACCCAGCAAAACATTGAAGTACGAAGGACCCAAGGCATTCTTCAAGGGCGGGCTGTGTCGAATGATTGTAATTGCTCCACTTTTTGGAATAGCTCAAATGGTCTACTTTATGGGCATTGGCGAACGTATTCTGGGTATTGAACAAAAAAAGTCTATCTGAGAAATTCATGTCATTTATCTCTTATTTAATGCAAATTAATGGTGATTAGTCAGTTTTGAATATTTTTCCAATAGCAGGGATTAATCCTTTGTCATGTATATGTATATAAATTGTAAACACGAGAAAATTTATGTTGATTTTTCCATTTTTCTTCTGTATACCGGATTGTATTCTTACTTTCGAGAGTTCTAAAATTTAAAATTTTCGTAATAACAATTTTAATAACTTTTCATATGTCAAAAGTATAAAGTGTACAGAGTACAAAAACTTATTTTATAGGTCCCTAAATTAATTTTGCCTTAATGAATTATGATTACAAATGCAAGAGCTTCAAGTTCGAAAAAATACCAATGCAGCTCTCACGCAGAATGAAAGGCTAAATTAGTTACGTACTGTTATTATAATATACCCTTTGAGAGTATCCCAATTACTTAATATATTTCACGCTTGAGTACCAGCCTCTTATTCGAAAAATACTGAATATATATATATATATAATGTGAGTGCGCGTTCATATTATTCCCAAATCATTTCTGCATAAATTAAAGGAACAAAATACACTTAAGTTTAATTAACGCATGAAGGTATTTATTCGTATCATTATTTCAGTTGATGAGTAAATTTAAATGATGCATCCCAAAACTGGATAGTTATATATCAGCCCGCGTCTCTTATCACAATAAATTTAAAACTTTGTCCACTACCACACTTTATATAACATCCGCTGGTTGGGTGCTTGGCGTGGGCCCAGCATTAGCGCTCAAGTCCATATAACGACTGCGCTGCCAGCGAACCAGTAAGGCGCGATACCATTCAAGAAAGATGGCCTGCCGGTACATGACGATACCCATTTGTAGTATGAGAAGACCCATAATTGTAATTAGATTCATGATTTCCCACTCGGCAAAGATGACAAACGCCCAAATAAGGTAGACTCGTATTCCGTCAGCGAGCAGACGATTAGCACTAGATGAGAACTTTGCAATCGAGAGTCCCACACAGTTGTAAATGGCACAGGAGCATGAAAAGCTGACAAGTGCAAGGATTAGCATTGTGTTGCCACGTAGCTGCGGAATAAGGTCGCTTAGATCATCAAAGACACCGCGCGAGCTATCATTGAAGGGCACAACGCTAGGGACAAAGTTTAGGCAAATCGCTGACAAGATCGTGATAATAATTCCAAATAGTCCCTGCCAGCCAGCAGCTTGGATGGGCACCATATCGGAGGCCTTCAAATGCTTCTCCTCATACACATACTGAAAGGCCTGCAGCACTTCAGCAATTATTACCAATAAGTCGCCTGTCAAAATAGTATTGTGATCCGTATGCGGTACCGTTTGAGTATCGTATGCCACCCGCTGGACATCCAAGGCCAATATGTCCACGATGCCGCACGTCATGGTAAAGATGGCTAGCCAGTGGCGAGTTGTCAACGTTTGGTTCAAGAACATAGTGCTAAACAGGCCCACAAAGATCAGTGCAACGCCTGCAAGAGATAAGATACTAAAGTGCTGAGAGGGAGCAAACGAGATTCTTGATAAACGCACCCCTTATCATTTGAAAGCTTGTAGCATAAGTCAAGTACAAGCCAGTAAACAGCAAAATGGATGCAATTGTACGCAGAAATGACGGCAGCAACATGCTGAACGGATGAAACTCATTGCTGCCGCCGGTCAAAACGAGGTTTTGATCTGTGCTAAGCTGGTTAAGGCATAAGGTGAAACCATTTTTAATTGTATTTGCTATCTGGCTTTCTACTTACTCCGCGTCGACTCATTAGCGCATAAACCACCTTGTAAACTCCAAAGCAAACAAGTTCGCCCAAGAACATGAGCAGCGTTAAGAACACAGGATGCTGAAAACGATGCAGCTTTTCATCGCTGCCCTCTACTAATTGGATGCTCGTCCATCTGCAATTCATGTTAAAAAAATTAATGTTCTTTGCAATATGCGCAGTTTTACTTTCAGTTCACTTACTTGATCAATAAAACGTTTATTGTGCCGCTCAATACGAATAACAGTGTTAGAAAAACGCGATAATCCATTTTAAAACATTAAATGTGTTGCAATTGCTGACTTTTAATTAAATTAAAGATTATTGACGATCTTTGTGTAACTCAAGATGTGCAACGATAACGAAAACCACAACAGATGATGTGCAATTACTCTGAGTTGCTGTTATATGTATATGTATAGGCTGTTCATATGCCTGAAACCAGCCAATACTTGATTTTTATCGTCTGGAAATGCACCTAGCTGAATTATTGCGCTCCTTGTAGCCTTAACAATTTTCTTTTGTAATAAAAACTGCAAATTTAATTGTACATTTTCATTTGCCAAGGCTTGCCAGACCATCAAAATCGCGATGGCGTTGCCAGATTTTGCGAAATAAATAACAGCTGTTTTGTGCTCTAAAAAAACAACTCTACTTTGAGCGCGCCAAATTAAAGACCATACATTGTTCTTTTTTTCTTTCTTTTTTTTTATTAAACCCAAACTTAAAAAATATCACAGGATAAAGATTTTAAAAAAAGCATTTGAATGAATAATAATGTCCGGTTGCATTTAGGCCGCCATTGTGAAATTCTGTGCGTTTTTCCTGTGAAAATTTTTTTGATAAATTAATCAAGTTACCGAAATAATGTAAAATTGCCGCAGCGTCATAACAATATTAACAATTAATACAACAATAAGCGTGTGGTGGTGTCTCACCTGAAGTTTTATTTATTTAATTGTGATATGTTTTTGTATTGTTTGTGGTGGTAGTGTTTACTATGTTTAAAGCTCATCTCTTTGATGAGCCAGCGGTAGAGTCACTTCCTCAACCGTGCCCAGGCGTATGGTTTCATTTGGTTTGGAAAACTTTGGTATGTATTCTACTCTATCACTGTTGCTAAACACCGAATTGTGTAGATTGTCCATTGGTGCCGCGGGATCAGGACTTGTGAGTGTTATTTTGGATTTGGTCGCAACCCTGTGGAATGTATGCATGTATCTAATGTGGTTACGCCGTGTTCTGTGTTTGTTAGTCAGGCTATATATATATACTAAAAAGGTTATTATTTTAGATTACGTGCAAAAGCAAAAAGTTTAAGTTTGAATTTGTACCTTAAGTACAGCTATTCAAAGTGAATATAGTTGAAGAACTTAATGGGTAGTCATAGGGTAAAGTTCTATTGACGCTGGCGGGTTCCACCGCGTGCTCCGCGCAATTTTTGTGGATTTCTAAGTTTAGATCGTATATATCCATGTATACATATATATTTACTCAATTTTTTTTACTAATATTAAGTAGTATTTTGATTGATAATATTATTCCACTTTAGCTTACCTGTCCCTGGCCTGCATGCTCGCCTCAACATCCAGACTGCGCGGTTGACGGAAATCACATTCCAGCGAGAAAGCCGAGTCGCCAGGCGTTATGAGCTCCGGGTCGTTTTGTATGACCACAATGTTCGTATAAAGCTCACCATCCTTTAGAGTCTGGCACTGGTCTAACTGAAAGTTCATCTCCAATGTGCGTGCACCCTGGTTCGAAGTGGGCTTCATGAAACACGGAGCCGTTTGTTTGTAGAAGCTGCCACGTGTGTACATAACACCAGTAAATGGTTTCTCAGTCTCCAACATGACATTCATCGAATTGGCACCGCACTTCAGATTAACCTTTTGTATACCCTGATCGCTGCCCTCAATTTTAAAAGTGTCCGACAGGTCTTGCTCCCAGGTTTCTGCAACAATGCGTGAAGTACTTTAAATTGTAATAAGAGTAGTCCTAAAACGAATTATTAAATTATCTTTTCCTGAGCACATCTAATACAGCAGAAGGAGTGATGCTCGAAAAATAGATTCTATTTTTGTTCCATTTACAATAACAAACTAATATATCACATTCCATTAATATTATTGAAACTAATGTAATCTAAATCACTAAAACTTATCCTTTTTTAACATTTTTTTATTTTTTTAAAAATCGACATTTTAACGGTCAGTGCTCTCATCTCTAACCAGCGAGCCACCAGCCACATACATAAGTTCAAGCAACTTTGGGCACATCTCTGTTTACTGTTTGTGGCCTTCTACACCGGCAACAGACATATATTTAAACCGGTTTCTTTTGTTTTGGTCTGCCTAGAATCGCCCTAACTTGCCATTGAAATTTCTCCACAGCTTGCATGAATCTGCGATCATGGGGCCTGTTACAGGGCATGTCCATGGCCTACCTTGGTTCTGTTGTTGCTGTTTATTATTGCCAGTTGCGTAGATGGCTAGCAACAGGTTGCAGCCTAACAGAATCAAAAGCATATTTTTTAACTTAAACATATTGCACACGACTATTGCTTTTGTAATATACACGAGTATAACAAATTTTATATTTTAAAATTTGATCACGAAACACCTCCTGATGGCTCGAAGCTCTAAGCGAAACTGACGCTTCGACTGTGACGGCGCAGCGCATATAAACGTAGTCGCCTCAAAGCGCCACCTGGGCAGCAGGTGTTGAGAAAGAGAAAGAGCGGGAGAGAGGGAGAGTGGGAGAGTGAGAGAAAGAGCGCGTGCGCAACGGAGAATCTGGTCAATCAGCTGGCGAGCAGGCGCCGTTACAATGATAACATTATATTTATTGGCATAGACCAATTGGACGGCGAGTGTGCGTACATACATACATACATACATGAACACACGAAAGTGTAAGTAAAAAAAAACTATTTTTAGGCAGAGGCAGAAAATTGTTGCAAGGCACAAACGCAAAGCGCAGTTTAAGGAAAACAAAATGCGGCTTCATCCACAGCATTTCCGCTTTTCATGCGGATTTTTGCTGTGCATTTATTGCATTTCTTTTGGCTACTCTTGTTGCTGCTGCTGCTGTTGTCGTTGTTGTTGTGGTTGTTGTTGTTATGAGTATTCATTATTCAAAATGTTATTAAACTTCCCCGTTTTGTACCACGCTAAGCGCTTCGACGGTTCTCCGTACAGCAAGAAATGTTGTGGTTCGTTTTAATTTTTATTTGTGGTATACATATATAAACAATTGCGTTAATTAAGGCTTAATTAGTGCATTTGTTGGCAGCCAGGCTTGTGACCATGGCAGCGAAAGGTGGAAGTTGCATATTTGCTCTCTTTTGAACAACTAAAAAAAATGCATTTTCGAAAGCTCAGGCAATTTGTCAGTTGGACGTAATGGATTTGTTTTAAATTGATCAAAGCAAGATAAATCACATAATTGAAGAGTCACCAGGAGGTTGCTTTTTTGTAGGATATAATCCGATGCCTTCACTGATTTAAAATGTATTGTATTATATATAGTCTATAGTCTTTTAATAAACAATATATAATTGTAAATTAAAGCTGATAATTCTTTAAAATGGTTATCAGCACTCTAAGATAACAGCACATTGAAAAGTACGTGCACATATATTCAGATAATAACGGTCATTTTCAAAGTCAGTGTAAAATAATGTAAATATTAGTATTGATAGTATTATTATGTAAGAGAAGCTTAGAAGTATAAATAGCCGATAGACCTTTGACAACTGCTGTTTACGATAATCATTGCATAATAAATGCATATAGCCTAAAACTAATTGGCTTTATTGCAATTCTAATTAATATTTAATTTAACTGTATGTATGTATGTATGTGATCACTTAAAAAAATAAACAGGTTGTAAATACTAAAAAGTGATCAGGTGCGTGCAAACTTAGTGACTGATTGGCTTGAGTTCAAACGCTTTTCCAAGGATCTTTATGAAAATTCAGTTAAGACGCGCTTTATAGACGCTCTCGGCAAATCTACGCCTTTGTGATCCAAAATGTATGCCACAAGTTGTGTGAATGCAAGTTTATTTTTCGTCGTCAAGCCTGTTCAAAAATATACAGATAGACTTCGAACTTTTTCTCATATACTTTTCTCATATACAACTTGAGAAAGGACTTCAAGATAGAACGGATAAAGATCAATTTTAAACAAACGTTAAATAAACGTTGCTATAATTTGAATTATAAATTATGTAACCACTTTTAAGTACATGAGTAAAGATTTTATTTGGATCATCATGAATAATAGAAAATGTAGACAGTAGTTTTTGTTTAAACTGTTAGACATTTGATTTCGGTTGGTTCATCAAAAATAATTTAGTATAATAAACCACAATGTGATCTATTTCTTTTTAAGTGCAGCCCAGTATTGTTCCAGTTCGTTGCCCTCCCAGTGGAAAGGTTTAACCAAGATGCTAAAATAGTTTAAATGTAAAAATTAGAGATCATTGAATTTGCCAACAAAAAAAGAAAAAAATGTTGCGAATAAGAGCGAAAAAGTAAAATAATCATAAATTGCAAATTACTCATACTAGACTGCGGCACAAAACTATAACAAGTTCAACAAAAACACGCAATGTACGAGGAGATTGAGATACTTAAGAGAGTCGCTGGCTGCCTACTGCACCGATAGCCAAGATTGTCAATGAGTGGGCACATAAATTTACAGCCAAATGGACCCGACTCAAGCACGGACTGGGACTTTGAGATGTTGGTATTTCTGTCTCTGTGTCTGGACAGTTGTTGACTGCGACTGGCGACGGAGTCGGATGTGATGCAACAGTAACATTGTATCCGAGTTGCACAATTTTGTTTAACTTCCGAGTACAAGTGCAAGTGCGGCTGCAACTTGACCACCACTCACTTTTCTCTGAGATGCTGCAGCACTTCCTGCTCTTTCGCACTGAGGCCGTCGTAAAAGGCAGCCAAATTCATTTGGAGCAACTGGCGCGTTTGGTTGCCAACCAGAAATGTGGACACATCGCGTAGTTGAATGGTGTAGTACATGGCCAGCTTTCCCAGTTCCACCCCTTCCTTTATGCATAGCTCGGCGGCTTTGCGCGCTATTTTCTTCTGCTCATCGCTGGCTGGATGCCAAGGCTGCGGCCCGGCATTGGTCAGCAGACCCAGCGAATGTGCGGCTGCACAAATAATGCCCAGATTCTGGGAATTGAAATAGTCCAAATACTCGAGCAGCGTATTGTCAGCAAGCGTGTAACGTGCATATGTGAGCACCGTCTGAGGAATAAGACAGATATTGGCTAAGGCATACAAATCTTCATGGCGCAAATGTTACTCACATCGAATCTGCCCTCGGCACGAGAAATGCACTCCTTTAACACAGATATTGGATATGCGGATAGGCCAATAAACTTGGCCTTGCCCTCTTTTACCAACTGCTCCAGAGTGGGCAGAGTCTCGTTGAGCACAATGTCCAAATTTTCGGCGAATTCGATGTCATGTATTTGTATCACATCCACGTTGTCCAGGCCCAGCAGCTGCAGACTCTTCTCCACGCTCTCACGGGTCTTCTGCGCGCTAAAGTCAAACATGTGTTCGTAGTCCAGCTCATAGCGTGCCACCTTGGTGGCTATGTAATAGGCCTCCCTTGGCACGTCCCTTAGTGCTTTGCCAAGCACTTCCTCCGAGCGTCCCTGGCCATACCAGGGCGCTGTGTCTATGTAGTTGATGCCAGCTTTCAAAGCGTCGTGCAGTGTTTTAATGCCCTCCTCCATGTCGAAGCTGCATCAACAAACAAATTTGCACATATGCATATACATAACGCCACTCTGTTTCTATCTTATTTTTTCATTCAAAACGCACCCATAGTTGGCACAGAGCGCCCCTCCCCCGAACGCGATTTTGGATATTTCCAAATCAGTTTTACCGAATTTGCGGTACTCCATGCGCTTCACTTGCTCCTCATTGTGGAAGCCTTTGACAAAGGTCACTGGTAATTTTCCAGACATATCTGTTTATTTATTTTTAGCCTTCTATTTTTTTGTAATCTGCCGAAACGCGTTCCAGCCTCAGAGAGACGACAAAGAAGACTGAAAGCTAATTCCTAATATTCCACAGAGTAGCAAAGAACGGGATTGTTTTTGCACTCTAGTGTGTGTGCGTGTGTGTGTGTGTATGTGCAGTGTTCGCTGATATGACGAGTACTTAAGCGAGATTGCAAACGGAATATTCTGGAGAGCGCAAAGAGAATTAAGCGTGTGATTTGCTCATTGAGTCGATTACAGGGCCGGTTCAGAAAAGTGAATGCCGCCCTATGATACCTACAATCATAAATAAATTGTAAAAAGAAAAGGCTAAATATTTGCGGCCGAATAAAATAAAATACACAAAATAAAAATTCAGCGATCGGATACCAAACCAATTACGGTACGTCCTCGTTTAACGCAACTCTCTACAATTAACAACTCTTCTTCAAAAGCAACTTCCAAGTACAAGATCTTCGTGAAATTTATGTGCAGCATATTATACAAATCAAAGCAGGCCAGAATTTGCCCTAAATATGGGTATATTGGATTAATGCAAATGTATGCAACAGGCAGAATGAAGCATCTCCGACCC
This sequence comes from Drosophila littoralis, assembly GCA_018903485.1. Taxonomy (NCBI): domain Eukaryota; kingdom Metazoa; phylum Arthropoda; class Insecta; order Diptera; family Drosophilidae; genus Drosophila; species Drosophila littoralis. The sequence continues at coordinate 9,163,148 of JAEIGF010000592.1, forward strand.
ACAAAGTATCTGTAGTCTTGGTTAGCATTAAAAGCCGAGTCGATCTCGACATGTCCGTCCGTTTGTCCGCCAGTCCGCATGTATGTACGCGTTGATTTTGCACGTCCCACCCGCGCAGTCCTCCGTTACCAAGCAATTAAAACCAAAACAAATGGATGCCGAAATCCTGTTACTTCTTCTAGAATAGTATATATAGATCAAGCCTCTTTCATTTGTAGATCAGCATCAACAGCCGAGTTGATACACCCACGCCCCTCTGTTTATGCGAACTTGTCTCCCAGTTGTCGCTAAACCAAGTCTCGAAACTTGGTATAGGTCCGCCTTTCTGCGGCAAGCAGTACATATGTCGGAACTGGACGGATTAGACCACAATATCTTAGCTGCTATAGGAACGATCGGTGGAAATGTAGGTTCAGGTGTGGGAACCTCTTTGTTTCCCCATATATATGAAAAACCTTATCAATATCCGACCGATAACATATAGCTAAAAAAGGAACGATTGTTGTTTATAATATCGGACCACTACATTATATTTCTGCTGATGGATGATTGGTCGAACAGTAGGTTATTATACTAAACTATGTTTCTTTTATATGTGCCAGATCTTAATAATATCGCACTAATATATTATATAGCCCTAATGGATGAATCGGTTGACAAGTGAGTCTTTGTATGGGAAAATATTCTGGTTTCCAAGATATTTTCATCAAACAAAGCTTCACTATTCTCACAAATTTTCAAAAAACAGGATGCAAATGTCTACAAGGGTATTAAATCTTCGGCGTGCCTTAGATATCTTTTATTTATCGTTTTTAAAAGTCATTTCTTAGTGCGGCTGTGGGTCGGTTAAAGGTAGTTTCGAGTTTGACCCTGGCAGAGTGAACAAACCTTTTTTTACATTAATTTTTAATAATGCTTGTATATCCATGCACCTATTTAATAGATTAAAATTAATAAAAAAGCTAAGGGAAACGAGCGCGACCATCATTTGGCGTTGGTATAATAACTTTGAAGGCATCTTTTTTCTTACTCGTTTAAATTTAAATTTAAATCAAATTTAAGTCTTAGTGGTAGCCATAAAATTAAAGATACCAGCTCTGTTTATACTATTCAAGAAGGTATCATTAAACTTGCTCAGAGACAGGATTAAGATATCGTTTTTATCGGTTGCTTGTAAACGGGGCAGGCTATCGATTCTCATGAAAAAAAACGCGAACTGTATATACCTAGTGGAATCTAAGTATGTTCTAAGAGAGGTTTAACCGACAGACGGACATGCTATAATTATATACCTTATAAAAATTTTTAAAATATTATTCTATTTGAACTTTTATTACTTTAATTGAAATATTAAACAAAAAACCACTACATTTTTAGAAAATTTTGATTCAGCTCTTTTGTACAACATTTGTACAACAGACAAATAAATATAAATTTTATACATTGAGTCATTGAGTAATAACGAGAAAGAGCAGGCGTTTGTATCAAAAGCTCTTTTTAGAAAAATTGCAAACACAACTCTCGGCTGTCTGCAGCAATTCTGCCAATGCCCAAAATTCAATAACAACTTCAATACATTTTCCATAAGAACCAATGTAGCATGCAGAAGGGTATATATGCGATCTTGTGCCCTATTCAAAAGGCCACCAGCTTCGTGCGGTTGGTGTTCTTCCGCAGAGGTGAAGAGATTCGGAAGGTGTGCACTTCTAGCGTTGCTCTAAACTATGCTCGTCGGATTTGGCGTGGGTCTTTTCCTCTTCCCTTCACATATCACTCCTTTTGTGCTCAGAGAGGTTAAGTGCACTGACTGTATACTAATAAGATGAAGGTCCAATAGGGTGTATTCGGGCTGTACCCACGTACAGAATTAATATAAATGAGAACGGCGGACTGTTATGTGAGAATTTCAGTGGCTAGGGTGCGGTAGGTGTTGATCGCTCCTTATTCTTTACCCTCCCAACCTTGGTAACTCGTGATTAACTTGGGTGGTTACCCCTTTAGTAATGTTTTATTTAATTCAACATAAACAATATGACTTCAGCGTAGGATCGTACCGGCGACGGACCTTTCTATACAATTTACCGGTACATTTTAATTAAAATAAACTTCAGATAACAATCATATGATCCATATAGGAATGCTTCATTCTTTAGCATTTCCTTATTTTCTTTTGCCTAAACTACGGTGTAACAGGGCGGTGTTAAACTATTATATGTTTTCATGTTAATACACGAGCATTCCGAGTGCGATAAAGCCGATTAAATAATTCGTTCGCCAATAATAGGCCGTACTCACTGTAAGTTATATTCAGACTTGTCACTCACTGTTATATCCATCGGTGCAGGTTCGTTGGGCCCATCGAAAGTGCAGTTGGTGTGGTGCTTTTAAACTTTTGGTAGCTGTGCATAAAGAAAATTATTTAAACGGAAATCGCTGCTACGGGTAACGCTACTATGTACTCACAGGAAATTTGTATATTAAGGTTACATTACAAAAAAAATATAAAGAAAGCAAAGAAAATAATTAAAATCTAAGAATCCAAACTCAGATTGGCTGGCCTCCAGACAACATCAAACAGCTGATAATCCTATGCGGCTTGACGACGGATAATTCCAACTAGAACGCATTCGAGACATCGAACGAGCTAGACTATTCGATTGCGGTTAACTCTATTTTGTTTCCCAATTAAAGACTTCTCTTCCACTCCTTTGTGTCACACCTACGCTTCACGCTATCAAGCGCGGCTATACTCTGCCGAGTAGGATAAGGTATGCAAGACACAACTCGGTCGTTTTAAGCGTTAGACAAATATATAGCGATGAACAGGGCCGGTGTAAACTTTAAGTTGAGCAAACTGCGCCTCAGCCGGTGCAAACTTTAAGTTGAGTATGGGGCTCTTTCGGCCGGTCGCCGAATTATGTTTAATGTTTAGAGCGCGGGGGCGCCGTACGCAGACCGACCGATATCTGGGCTTGGTGGCCGCTGCTAACGCTCCCTGTTCCAACACTATGTCGCGTTCGTGAAGACTTCTTAACCAAATACGTTTGTCTTTAATTTTGATTATAACCGAAAAAGTTTAACACGTGTAATCTTAGCAATGTTAATTAGAAAAATGAGCAGACGTTATGACTCCGTTGCGTCTGTTCGTTTTCACAGCTCAAAACGAAGTGAACGAGGTGACCGCGTGGATAACTCACTTTGGCTATACAACTGATACGCAACGCCAGCTACATTTGTCGCTTGTGATATTTAACGGAACTATGGCGTGATTGCTTGTCTTATTCTTTGATGCCGTTTCTTGTCGCTTTACGTATAAGGTGCGAAACTGATGCGAGGAGATGCAACTAACACAACCGCCGAGGCGTGGGAGCGAGATGACATTAGGCTGACCACCTCGAGAGATAATACTCTACTTTAGTTGCTGGGTATATACGACTTAATATTAAAAGTTTAATTTTTCAAACTTACTGGCCCCCACACCACAGTTAATACTACGAGAGTCTCAACTGGAGAAGATGTTAACTGAAAAAGGGTCAGTAACTTCGTTTATCAGTCGGTCTTCAGTTTTATGTCTTTTAAGTGATACACTCCAATAGATTTTTTGTTTTCATTTGACAGTTCATAATACGTCGGACTTAATTTCTTGACAACCCTAGCTTTATTGAAGGCTGGGGCTTGCATTACTTTGTGCAAACCCACGTGCGTAAACAATATCGCCTTCGTTTAGTTTTATCGTGCGGCTGCGCAAATTATAGGTTTTCGCGTTAGCTGCATGAGCTTTAGAGATGTTACTTTTAGCTTTCGCGCGCACTAGTTGCAAAAGATCAGGTGTTTTTAAGGAAGTGTCGTCCGTAACTAAGCTTACTTTTCTAAGAAGTTCGTAGTCTTTACCATTCATGATCATATTCTGGCCAAAGCACAAAAAGTATGGTGGAAATCCTGTACTACGATGCACACTAGACCTCAGTGATCCGCTAATTTCATTCAGATACTTGTCCCAGCTTGTGTGATCCTTTCCTACATATGCGCGTATAGCTGCTAATACGGAACGGTTCAACCGCTCGCTTGCATTCGCCTGTGGAGAATAATTTGCGGTGCAGATATGTGACGTGCCGAAGCGAGTTAAAAACGCTTCGAAGTAGCCAGATTTGAATTGGGACCCATTATCTGTTAAAATGGATTCGGGTACTCCAAATGTGTAAAATACATGATTCTCTAAGAACTCACAGATTCTGTTAGACGTTAACTTTTTCAACGGGTGCAGGAAGTGAAACTTCGTGTGGTGGTCGACAATGACTAAAAGACCGATGTTTCCATTCTTTGATCGTGGGTATGGAGCTAATAGATCCATGTACAATTTTTGGAATGGTCTCTCCGATGTCATAGGTTTGCCCATTGGTGGCCTCAGAACAGTATTAGGACCTTTTGTTGACTTGCAAGTGGAACAATTGGATATATAGTCACGAATTTGCGTTACCATACCGGGCCAAAAGTGATGTCGCTTTAACTTTTCTGCCATTTTGCCGATTCCGAGATGAGCTGAATCCGCCGGATTGTGGGCTCGATATAAGACCTGTTCTCTCAAGTTGACTGGAACCCAAAGCTTCCAACAGTCTGACCTAGCTATATCATCATCTTTTGCGGGTTCAGTTCGCTTGTATACAAATTAATCGATAACCTTTAGGTCTGGTAACTTATGCTGGTTATCATTTATGTTATTTCTCAATTCTAGATATTCCTGGGAAGTAAATTCTTTGGACGATGCGTCAATAATTGGTCCAAAATTCAAAAGTTCGCAAATGTCGGCTTCGTACCTCCGAGACAGGGTATCGGCAACGACGTTTTGCGATCCGCTACGATGTTTTATTTCGAATGAAAAGCCTTGCAATCGGATCGACCATCTGGCCAAGCGCCCTGATAGATCCTTTTGCCTCATTAGCCACTGTAAAGACGCGTGATCTGTCACTACCGTAAATTCTTGTCCTTCAATGTAGGCTCGGAATTTATTTATTCCTTTAATGACTGCTAAGCATTCGAGTTCGGTGACTGAATAATTTCGTTGAGCTTTAGACAATTTTTCGGACATATATGCAATTGGTAGCTCGACGCCGTCATCATTTGCTTGGGCCAACACACAGCCAAGACCATGCAGGCTTGCATCACACAATAATATAAAAGGTTTCGAAAAACAAGGCGTCCTCAAAACAGGTGCAGATGTCAACTTGTATTTCAATAGTTCAAAGGCTTCTTTCGCTTCCGAATTCCAATTCATTGGTTTATTCTTTTTCAGAAGTTCAGTTAAGGGAAAGGTTATCGCAGCGTAGTTTTCCACAAACCGTCGATACCATCCGGCGAGACCTAAGAATCGTCTCAATTGCTTCACTGTGGTTGGGACTGGGAATTCAGTGATCGCATTAACCTTGCCAGGGTCGACTTTGAGCTGTCCATGGCCGATAATGAATCCTAAATATTTTATCTCTGTCATACAAAATTTGGACTTGGCTATATTAATGGTCAAGTTCGCCTTACGAAGATATATACCTATTTCTTCTAACAGAATCATGTGCGAAAGTCGGAAAGAACCAAGAGATCGTCCAAATATACAAATAATCTTGTTCGTAGACTTGCTGGGATTACTTGATCCATGAGCCTGCATAGAGTCTGTGCGGCATTACATAGTTTGAAAGGCATCACTTTATATTGGTACAAGGGCCTGTTTGGTATTGTAAACGCCGTGCATAGTCTAGACTTTTTATCAAGCGGGATTTGCCAAAATGCATGCTTCATGTCGAGACCAGTGATAAAACGAGCGGGAGGCAAGCGACTAAGAATGCCGTCTACATGTGGTAGCGGGTACGCGTCTTTCAGCGTCAGCTTGTTCAGTTCTCTGGAATCTAGACAAACGGACTTTCTCTCCCTTCTGTCCTAATACGCAATTGCTGCTCCATGGACTCTTCGATTCTTCGTCTAGTGCCAGCATGTTTTCGATTTCGGCAAACATAAGTTTTTCTTTGGCAGGGGAAACTGGCCAATGACGCTGCTTGACGGGCTTAGCATCAGCGACGTCGATGTTATGCTCTATTAAGTGTGTGCGTCCCAAGCCTTCTTTCTCGTAAGAGGGTAGCTCGCTAATCACTGAAGTGAGTTTGCTCTGCTGAGCTGCTGAGAGAGAATGCATTTTCGCGCTAATTATTGTGTTATCATCTCGGCCTACATCTAGTTCTGCCACCGATTCTGAGGGAAGATCAGTGATTCTACTAAGTAAACCAAAATCTCTCCAGAAATCGATTCCCAAGTAACAGTTTTGTTCTAGGTCCGGTATTACAAAGAATTCTACTGGTTTAGTTTGGTTGCGATAATTACAATTTCCACGACAAGTCTGCCAACTACAGAACATCTGGCATTATTGGCTGTTCTGATTTGCCCAGAACACTTATGTAGCTGTGGATGTCTGATGAACTTTTGTGCGGCTACGCCGCCAATGCAGCTTATTGTTGCACCTGAGTCTAAAAGAGCGGTATAACTATTATCGTCAATTTTGATATCGGTGTACAATCGGTTATCTGAATTCAAGAATACGGCGGAAATAAGCTTTTTACGGCTCTCTTCTACCTTTTTCCAGAAAGACCTCATTCGCAAGGTTGAACGTCGGGGTTTTCGAATCAATACACAACTGTCTACGTCCCCGAAGATGCGTTTTCTGACTGATGCATACTGAGCTGCTCGAACTTGGTATGGTTGGTGAATCTCTAGTTTAGCTTGAGGTATCTGGCATGGTGGATTACATGGTCTATATAAAATCGAATTTGTGATTTCGGTCTGAGTACTACAATCTACTTTTAATGGTTCGGATGCGACAGGTTTTTGTTGGCTGACGCATCCCTTCTGCGGTTTTCCGACGGGTTACACGTTGGGCATTTTGGCTTATAGGTGTTCTTCATCCCACATCCATAACAAAAGATGATACGCGCCTCAAGACAATCCTCGAACCGATGGCCTGACTTTGCGCAGTTTCAGCACTTCATTTGCTTGTGCTGCAGCGCTGAAACTTCGTCGAGTTCTTCGGCGTCCGACCCATTATCGAGCTGGGAGACAGTAGAGCTGTATCAGTTGGGGAAAAATATTTTTCACTGATTGGGGCTTAACTTGCTTGGAAAATTGCTCGTGAGTGCGAATTGCTTCTCTTAAACGCGCTAGGGTGTTTATGCCTAAGTGCATTAGCTCGTAACGAAGATGGGGCTTTGAATGACGGATGAGAAGTCGTACTAACGACTCTTCTGAAATTATGGTTTTTAGGCGAGACACAAGTCTCTCGACTTGGAACTGGTATTCCTCGAAGGTTTCCTTGTCGCCTTGACGTCTGCTGTTAATTGCCTCCCAGATATCCATATCTGTATCAATGTCATCAAATTTCTTTCTAAACTCTCTACAAAACTCGTCCCAAGTAAACTGAGGGCAAGCACGATGAAATCTCCAATACCACTCGACGGCTTTCCCACCGAAGAAAAGGTGTAAGTGATCGCATAGAAGCTGATAGTCCCCGTTTAAATTCTGTTGAGCTAGTGCTCGAACTCCGTAGAGAAACTCGTCCGTTTGCAGACCATCTCTAGCTGCATCGAATTTGATTCGCCAACTCTGAATAATGTTTGGAACTTTGTCTGGCAGAACCGAAGCGTTTGGTCTCCTGGCGTTGCCATTGTATTGGTTATTGATATGACCTGAACTTGAAGATGTATTCTGGTTCCGGTCTGCTATAAAAACTGGTTCACCGGGTGGAGTAAACACTCTTTCTCGACCCGAGCGATGACTATTACTGTCAACCTGACGTGTCGACAACTGTCCCTGAATCAATGCTGTCAGGTCCTGCATGAGCTGTTGCTGTTGATGCTGCATAGCGGCCTGAATTATTTGGTTTATGTCTTCCACACTTTGTGCTTTAGGGGCTTCGTGAGACACGCTTGCCTCACTCGCGCAAATGTTTGGCAGCGGCGCAAGTTGGCTCCGCTGTTGGGATCTGGTCACCATACCGCGGCGCTGTACCGCGTTACTAATTCTGCTTGTTCTGCCTCTACCTCGATTGCTGGTACTGCTGTTTTCCGATGCTTCCTCATGCGTAGCAATGTCGACTAACTGATCAGCAGCGGATAATTCAGCTTGCAAGTTGTTATTTGATAGAGCCAACTGATTAAATGTACAGAGCCTTTTGCAAGTTGGGCAGTGGTTAGATTCTCTTAAAGACTCGGTAATACATGGGTAATGAAATTTATGTTTACATGGCGAAACTGCGGTTAGATCAGCTTCATTTAAGGGTTGGTCGCAAATATTACAAATTGCATCTTGTTCGCTCAATATATCTGTCAGGTTCTCACTACTGTGACGAACTGCCATTTTTTTTTATTTTTATTTTATTTTTTTTTTAACTTTAAACTGAACTGTTAATAATAAATTCGGTCCGCACCTTCCGACTCTATGCTGGTCATATTGTTATCCCACTGGATAATCTCACATAACGTCGCCAATACCGAAAACTACTGATATTTCTAATTGCTGAGGTCGGGTTCGTATTTAACGGTCAACTATTAATAAGTTGCTTTTCCGTATAATTACGCGACCTAATCTTGCATTCGTTACCCCAGAATCGAGATGCATATTGTTGTCTGTGAATCTATTCGCTCTGGTCGACCTATTCGTAATAGGTATCGCCATTCCTAGAGACGATGATTCATTCATACCAACGGGTCGCTACAACCTGGGTAACTGGGTGAATTCTATGACTTAAAAGTTATCCCTGAAATATGATTCGATTCGGTCGACTAATCCGTAAGCACTCGAATTATAATCGCTTCTCCAGAGAACAGTCTCTTAAGACAGGTATGGAAAACTTCAAATCATAAAATTACGGAATTTAGTAAATGTTAAATATGTTATTTAATGGGTGAAAGTTGAGAGCTATAATGTCGGGCTTATTTCTCCTAGCCGTTCGGGCCCCCCGTTGGGCGCCACTTTCTGTAGCATGCAGAAGGGTATATATGCGATCTTGTGCCCTATTCAAAAGGCCACCAGCTTCGTGCGGTTGGTGTTCTTCCGCAGAGGTGAAGAGATTCGGAAGGTGTGCACTTCTAGCGTTGCTCTAAACTATGCTCGTCGGATTTGGCGTGGGTCTTTTCCTCTTCCCTTCACATATCACTCCTTTTGTGCTCAGAGAGGTTAAGTGCACTGACTGTATACTAATAAGATGAAGGTCCAATAGGGTGTATTCGGGCTGTACCCACGTACAGAATTAATATAAATGAGAACGGCGGACTGTTATGTGAGAATTTCAGTGGCTAGGGTGCGGTAGGTGTTGATCGCTCCCTATTCTTTACCCTCCCAACCTTGGTAACTCGTGATTAACTTGGGTGGTTACCCCTTTAGTAATGTTTTATTTAATTCAACATAAACAATATGACTTCAGCGTAGGATCGTACCGGCGACGGACCTTTCTATACAATTTACCGGTACATTTTAATTAAAATAAACTTCAGATAACAATCATATGATCCATATAGGAATGCTTCATTCTTTAGCATTTCCTTATTTTCTTTTGCCTAAACTACGGTGTAACAGGGCGGTGTTAAACTATTATATGTTTTCATGTTAATACACGAGCATTCCGAGTGCGATAAAGCCGATTAAATAATTCGTTCGCCAATAATAGGCCGTACTCACTGTAAGTTATATTCAGACTTGTCACTCACTGTTATATCCATCGGTGCAGGTTCGTTGGGCCCATCGAAAGTGCAGTTGGTGTGGTGCTTTTAAACTTTTGGTAGCTGTGCATAAAGAAAATTATTTAAACGGAAATCGCTGCTACGGGTAACGCTACTATGTACTCACAGGAAATTTGTATATTAAGGTTACATTACAAAAAAAAATATAAAGAAAGCAAAGAAAATAATTAAAATCTAAGAATCCAAACTCAGATTGGCTGGCCTCCAGACAACATCAAACAGCTGATAATCCTATGCGGCTTGACGACGGATAATTCCAACTAGAACGCATTCGAGACATCGAACGAGCTAGACTATTCGATTGCGGTTAACTCTATTTTGTTTCCCAATTAAAGACTTCTCTTCCACTCCTTTGTGTCACACCTACGCTTCACGCTATCAAGCGCGGCTATACTCTGCCGAGTAGGATAAGGTATGCAAGACACAACTCGGTCGTTTTAAGCGTTAGACAAATATATAGCGATGAACAGGGCCGGTGTAAACTTTAAGTTGAGCAAACTGCGCCTCAGCCGGTGCAAACTTTAAGTTGAGTATGGGGCTCTTTCGGCCGGTCGCCGAATTATGTTTAATGTTTAGAGCGCGGGGGCGCCGTACGCAGACCGGCCGATATCTGGGCTTGGTGGCCGCTGCTAACGCTCCCTGTTCCAACACTATGTCGCGTTCGCGAAGACTTCTTAACCAAATACGTTTGTCTTTAATTTTGATTATAACCGAAAAAGTTTAACACGTGTAATCTTAGCAATGTTAATTAGAAAAATGAGCAGACGTTATGACTCCGTTGCGTCTGTTCGTTTTCACAGCTCAAAACGAAGTGAACGAGGTGACCGCGTGGATAACTCACTTTGGCCATACAACTGATACGCAACGCCAGCTACAACCGCCGAGACGTGGGAGCGAGATGACATTAGGCTGACCACCTCGAGAGATAATACTCTACTTTAGTTGCTGGGTATATGCGACTTAATATTAAAAGTTTAATTTTTCAAACTTACTGGCCCCCACACCAACAACAACCATAATCAAAGCAAATGACTCGACAATGAAAAAAGCGCACCACAAGTTCTATCCTTGCTATCCCTTTTTTGTTTGTAGCCTCAAGTGTTTGTAGCCATTGAGTAATAAAGAGAAAGAGCTGAACTGACACTCTGAGCTTTTTTTTTTTTTTTAAAACCACGAAACATAGATTGGGTTGGTCCGCAAACGCAAAATCAAACACAAAAAAAAGCTCATTTACCATAGGAAGCAACAACAAATCACTTGCCAAACAACAACAGTGCGCACGAAATCCCATTTTTTCTGCGTCCCCCGTTTTGATCGACAAGAGGTTTGTGAGGCATGATGAGGACATAGGAAACTTAGTGCAAAAAAAAGGGACAAATAATGCCACTGTGTTCTTTGCGGGTTTCTCTGATGTTCCTACAAGGCAGCGCGCAGGAACAACAACAGCACAATTTGGGTACTAATGTTGTTGTTGCAGAGCCGATTCTCGGCGCAAGTAGGTAGAAAATTTGAATCTCAGCAAGCCATGGCATTCAAATCAAACATAATAACATAAGAAATTATGACGTCACATTTCATAGAATTTTATTTCTTGTGATGTTTAGTATATATTTCTACCTTTATAACGTACATTTAAATAATTTATGAATAGGGTCCTTTATAGTAAATAATTGATTGACATATGTAATCATTTTAATTACGAAATAATCGCACGGAAAATGGCTTAGGCTGTGACGTCACATGCGCAACAGAATATTGCAATCTTCTTAAGTTCATAGACTTCCCTTGGCTTGGCAAACACAAACATGTGTGCAGATTTTCACCAATATGTGTGTGATGAGACACACATACAACAACAATTAGGCGCGTCGCGGCATTGATACCCTTATTTTTAGAAATGGTATGTTTCAAAATATATTTAGAAATATGTTTCAAGAAAAAAATTAATAATAATTGTTCCAATAGTTGCACACTAAATACGAAATTACATTTTTCTCAGACATTGGATAAAAATGTATATTTAAGAAGGTTTGTGCTATTTGGTTGCACCACTTATGAATAGTTAAAATACCCTATTTTGAGAAAGAGTGCCTTGCTGGTCGAAAAATGAAAAAAATTTAAAAATCTGCCGAGCTGCTTGCAAGTTGAAAGTGAGTGGAGAAGAAGAAGACATGACTTTGTGAATTATAGGCATAGCAGTGCTTAGAAACCACAACAATGAGTTAGAAGGGTGCAGAGCTAAGATCATAGGCTGTAGCCTCAAACAAAAAAGGGATAGCAAGGATAGAACTTGTGGTGTGCTCTTTTCATTGTCGAGTCATTTATTTTGATTATGGTTGTTGTTGGTTCTTATGGAAAATGTTTTGAAGTTGTCATTGAATTTTGGGCATTGGCAGAATTGCTGCAGACAGCCGAGTGTTGTGTTTGCAAGTTTTCTTTGCAACCTCGTTTTCGCTCCGAAAGTATTTCCAAAAAGAGCTTTTGATCCAAACGCCTGCTCTTTCTCTTTATTACTCAATGAATTTTATATAATAGATTATCGATTGCGCACGATAGAGAGAATATGTACAGTTAAACCAAAAACGGCATCAAGCGACTCACTCTCAGAGCTGCCAAAGCAAATGCAGAAAAAGAATACAAAAACACAAAATAAGACTTAATGCGTTTTAATACATGGGCCACAAATAGGTATTCGCGATATAACAAAAGTAGCCCAGAAGGAAAAACATCAGATTTTAATCATAATTAAAAAAAAAAGAAAAAAACAGAGCAGAGTGCACAAAACACTTATCTTTAAGCTTCAAAGAAAATTTATCATCAAAATATTATGCTTGTACATCCTTTTTATTTTCTTTTAATATAAGGAAAGCTGTATTCACAGTCAACTGCATTCTTATAAAGTTCGTATCGAATTTATATAAACTATTGTAAAATATAAACGGCCGTTGGCTTTATTTGTACGATTCGCGTCCGTTCCGTACGGCTCCGATTTCAGCATTCAAATTCTTTTTTTATTCTTCTTCTTGTTTTGCTCGAAGTATCGATATCATAAGCGATATCGATACTTCAGGCATATTGCACTAGGTTGCTTATTATCTTATCCTATAATATGGTTACATTGATTACATATAAATTTACATTCGATTGGTTGTCGATCTTACATTCGGCTAACCTGACTACAGATCGCCCACGATCTTACCTTTTTGCGGTTACAATACATCTCACATATTTATATGATCTTAGGTTATCTCTATATATGTAGATTAACGACATACATCTATTGTGTCGGATACACACTGAACCCATGGCTTGAGCCTAGCTGGCTCTAATATACTACAGTATGGCATCTGAGTCAATTGGCAATCTTCAATATCAACCACTTCATAACGGTCGTTGTCAAAGACTCTGTTAATCTTATATGGGCCACGATATTTTGGTGCGAATTTCTTATTAACTCCTATTGTAGTGTCAACATTACGAATGGCCACGTAATCACCTATTTGATACGTTACCGGGGCTTTATGTTTCTTGCCATATATTTTCTCATTTCTTAGCTTTGAGCACAAAATATTTTCATTAGCTTTCTTTCGCACCGCATTAAGATTTCTCTCCTCTATGTTTAATTTATCCTCTAAATATTCAGTTAATTCATCAACTATTGGTCCTTTTTGGATCACTCCAAATAACAAGATACTGGGTGTTTTCTGCGTGAATACTACTGCTACTATGAATAGCGTTATTTATGGCATGCTCGACTTTGTTCATCAACTTATACCAATCTGCCTGCTGAATGGGCTCTGAGAGTTTACCTAACATGGGGGTGAGAACACGATTAACTCTTTCAACTTGGCCATTAGCCTGTGGTGCCTCAGTGGCAACTTTGATATGCTCTATACCGCGTTCTTGCAAGAAATTCGCAAACTCTAGCGATGTGAAACACGTGCCTCGGTCCGAGATTATTCTTACAGGTCTGCTGTAAAACTCGAAGTATTTACTCAAGGCGTCTTTGGCTTCACGTGTACTGGTACTATTTACCGGAATTAACGGAATTTTGTGAAGGCATCTACGATTACCAAAATATGTTTTCTTTTTGATGTGATACTCGGTAAAGGGCCTAGATGGTCTATGTGTAATGTATGAAAGGGCACTTCTGACTTCGGTATGCTATGTAATGTTCTATTATGTATGGTTTTGGGCATAGAGTGTAATATGCACTGCAAACAATTTCTAATAAATTGTGCTACTTTACTACGCATTGACGGGAACCAATATGTTCTTTTTAGGTCATTAACACACTTGTCTGCCGCTAGATGTCCTAACTTCTCGTGTGCTATTCTGATTAATTGCTCTTCTATGCAATTCGGAACATATAGACCTAACTTGCCATCACTATCTCTTTTGTATATTATTGCATCTATCATTTCAAATTCAGTCTCGCGACCTTCCTCTATTATTTCTCTAATTTTTACTATCTCTTCATCTCGCATCTGCTCAGTTTGTAAGATTAAGTTCACATCATCTGGGGTAACACCAACCACTCCAATTTCTAGTGCTGAGTTTATAATCGGCTGCTCTTTATATTCAAAATTTTCCTTCTCTTTTGCTCTACTTTCTGTGAATCCATTTTTATTCATGTCTCCAATCTGGTCGACACCCCCCCATCACCTTTTTAAGAATGCCTCTATGCTCTGCATTATCTCTATGCTCTACATTATCTCTATAAGTTGAATTACCTCTATGATTTGTGTTATCTCTATACCTTACATTGCCGATATGATTTATTTTATCTCTATCCTCTCTATCGTTCCCCTTTATTTTCCATTAACTCAGTCACTTGAGATTGTCTACTCAATGCGTCCACATGTGCCATACTGACACCAGGCCTATGTGTAATAGAGTAATCATAGTTTTCCAACTCTAACGACCAGCGCGCAATTTTTGGACTAATAGATTTTCTGCTTAACATCTGTACTTACGAATTACAATCAGTAATTATTTTAAATGGCCTATGCTCTAAAACGCCGCAATGCGTAAAGTATGGCTAAGGTCTCTAATTCAAAGCTATGATAGCGAGATTCTACTTCTGTTGTTTTACCCGAATAAAACGAAATGGGATGCATTTTTCCGTCATCTTGTCTTTGTAACAGTACTGCTCCATATCCGTGTGAGCTTGCATCGGTATGCAACTCAGTTTCTCTGTTGGGACTAAAGATGGCTAAGACCGGAGGGTTCGCTAGGGCTTTTTTGAGCGTTTAAATATACTTCTAGCTGTTCTTTGTTAAGGGGAAAGGACCACCCGCTTTTAGTACTTCGAGCAATGGTTTTGCTATTTTCGCGAATGACAACACATAGCGTCTAAAATATGAAAAAAACCCTAGGCACGAATGTAGTGCTTTTATATTTTGTAGAACTGGATAGCTTTTTAACGCTTCTATATGATAGTCATTTGGTACTATGCCCTTTTGTGTCACCTTATATCCCAAAAAATCAATATCTCGTCTTAAAAATATGCATTTCTTCATATTTATCTCTAAATTATGTTCACTGATACGGGCTAACAACTTCTTCAAGATCTCTATGTGTTCCTCTACTGTCTTTGTTGCCACCATTATATCGTCCATATAAACTACGATGCTCTTATTTCTAATGAGGTCACTAAGCAGATTGGAAATAAATCTCTGAAATATGGCTGATCCATTTTTAAGCCCGAAAGGCATTCTTAAATACTCGTACTGTCCATGAGGGGTTACGAACGCAGTGTACGGGATTGATTTTTCCTCAACTCCAATCTGGTGGTAACCACTTTTAAAATCTATAACGGAAAAACAGCATTTATTCTCTAAACATTCCAGACAGTCCTCAATGAACGGCAACGGAAAATTGTCCTTGATAATTCGCTTGTTCAAACTGCGATAATCAACACACATTCGGGGATCTCCTTATTTCTTTTTCACCAGAATCAAAGGGGAAGCATACGGAGATTCACTAGGTCGAATGACCTTTTTATTTAAAAGGTCCTCTACAATTTCTGCTACTTTGTCTCTCTCATAATAAGACAAGCGCCGTGGATTGCAGTAGAATGGTGTTGTGTCCGTTACTCTAATAGTCATGTTGTATTTAGGAGGCACTGTAAAGTCACATTCCTGATACAGATAATGAGTTATACTTACTTATATTTGTCTGAACAAGATTTGCCAAACTCTTCACCCACGTTAATGGTATCATTCTCTTCGATTTCAATACTGGCACAAAAGTTACTAAACTCATCTTGCTCTTTAAAGTATTGAAGACTGCTATTAACTTGGCTGCCTACCTCTTCAGTTTGTAGTTGATTGCTTAAGTTGCTACTAATTTGTTGATTACTTAATGTAGGATTGCTTACATTATTATTACGATAAATGATTGAATTGCTTATCACTAATAATTTGTCGGTCACTGGTGAACAAAGATGCACAAGTCGCATAGACGGTTTTATTCTTTATTGAATTAAGAGGTAAATGATATTTAGCATTAATAGTTTTCTGATGAACTAATTTTACTTCAATGATTTCTAAAGTATCTCTTCCTAATAAAACTGGTAGAGGTAATATCTTATCGTCTACAATATTAAGTGAAATAATATAGGTTTTCATAAGAAAGTCAATTCGGCATTTCAACTTTCCCCATGTTGGGATAGGCCGTCCTCCTAATCCATGTTATTGACTGACTTCAGATTTTAACTTTATATTTTTTGGTATTAATGCCTTATGAATAAAGCTTACGGGACTCCCCGTATCGAATAAACAAAAAACACTTGTGCCTCTTTCTTCACCAAACGGAACTCATAATTGTATTAATTGAACAGCTGCTAACTCGTTATTATTCATCTCACCCGAGCCCTCATTGCCTTGCACTGCTGCAATTGTTGTTGGAGTACTGCGTTTAGGACACCGCGCATACATCTGGCCTCTTTGGCTGGCTGCACTCCATCATATGACCAACGCCACGGTAGTTATAGCAAAGTATCTCACTGGTTTTTTGCTGTTGACTTGCTGCATTAATTCCCATTGCTCGACCTCTTGGCGTTTCGCTGCTACGACTAGGCACATTAGCTGATGCTTTTCGCACTTTCTCGTATACAATCATCTTGTCACGCAGCTCATTCAAGGAACGGCAATATAACATGGCTGCTGCTGCTCCAGTCCTATCCTGCAGGCCGTCCACAATAAATTTGATGACGTCGCTTGCAGCCATGTCTGCTTGCGCTGCTATGCTGCACATTGCAACATAGTACTGCAATGCGCTTTCGCCTCTTCCGATCTTACGCGCCTCCAACTGCTTGCCTATATCCCATGTAGTCACTTTTTGCTCGAAAACTTCCAGCAGTTCGCAACACACGTCCTTTCGGGTCAATGGAGCTACATGGTCTATGTACGCCTTAGCGGAACCAGTTAGCAATTTTTTCGCTAATATCCACCGCTTAACATCTGGTATGTCGTACAGGGTCATTACGTATTCGAAGTCGCGCACCCATTGCACGATCGAGTAGCCATCATCGCCAGAAAAGCTGCGCACTAAAGAATCGATATGACTGACATCAAGGCGCTCCTTTGGCGCAAGCTGCAAATCAGCCACCTCTTTTTCAGCTTTTGATATAGCTAACTGTAACTCGACTATTCGTTTTCTGCTTTCCAAATATTTCGCCATCTCTTGCAATTGCTGAATTTCGTGACCTTCTGATGTTTGCAGCGAGCTTTGTGGTGAAATACTTTCAGCCGTCAAGGTTGTGCGTACGTTTTTCGAAATTGCATCACTATGGTTGTCTCTTTCTTTCTCACGTACGCTTGCCTCGACTACCTTTGACGCCATGTTTCCCCGAATTATAGCGTCTTCTGCGTCGTCGCATAGTAACGTTTTGTTACCTTCCTCAAACAAATCCAGCATCCACTCTCCTCCTGCGGCTCCGGCTCTATCCACGGGATCGTCCATGATTGCTTTTAGGGCTGAGCACAATTGATGAATTGAGACGCTTTCCCCAAATTCGACGCTGTGGGCGCCCAATAGGGAAATTAATTCGCTCTTTGATTTTCTTAATATTTTGGTGTATTTCATTGCCAATGATTTGCAATGTTATTTGGGTATACCCCACACCTGATTTGTAAAATATAAACGGCCGTTGGCTTTATTTGTACGATTCGCGTCCGTTCCGTACGGCTCTGATTTCAGCATTCAAATTCTTTTTTTATTCTTCTTCTTGTTTTGCTCGAAGTATCGATATCATAAGCGATATCGATACTTCAGGCATATTGCACTAGGTTGCTTATTATCTTATCCTATAATATGGTTACATTGATTACATATAAATTTACATTCGATTGGTTGTCGATCTTACACTAAAAACATTTTTTAATGATAATAATAATAATAGTTAAATACAAAAATCACACGTTTTGTGAAGTTCAAAAAGAAATAAAAAATTTGATAATTGAGTGCAACTTGTTGTATAGGTTCAATTAGTGTGCAAAATTGATTTAATCGGAATCTGTCAACTAAACTAGACCAGTAGACTAGACAATTATAAATGGCCGGAGCTTTTGTTGTTACACACACTAATGCACCACAATATGACACACTTGCGACAGACTCATCAATTGCAGCTATTGTCTTTGCTATTCTGTTATATAAAAACCTCAACCAGAGTTGCCACCAAAACACTATTTTAGATTACTTGCAGTAGTTGTTGTACGTATATTGCTTCGCTCTTTGTCCCCTTTTTGTGTAATTTGTATTAAATTGATTAATTTATTTCGTTTACGGTAAATGGCCACAACCAAGCCATAGAGACCCAACAGCTCAGTGAAGCTGAGAATCAGGATCATGTCGACAAATAAACTGCATGACCGCTGGAATAATGGATTTCAAGGCTCATCACTGACCTGGCAGCAATATTGTTACCAGATTTGGCGGTCCCTTAAGCGGCGCTGAGAAGATAACGCACGCAGCGTCTATAACACCGAAGAAGGGGCCCTAGGTGGGGATGCCGTTGCTCGCACTTGGATACATTATACATTGTTTATATTGTTTGTGTGTTTGGGCTACAAGATAAAGTTGAAATTCGAACTGGTTTCCGTTATGCTTTTCTCCTATTGCACTATGATTCCTTATGGTATCCAAATGTAGGCACGTATTGCCCTGCATTGCAAGTTGAAACAAATTGTTTTTATTACACATAAAATATATGGAGGGTATACATGTAAAAAAAAAAAATAATACAATTTATAAAGTGAACCACAAAAAGAGACGACCCAGAACAGCTGCTTACCTCGCTGCGTGTTAGACAGTGTCCCCAAACTAGACTAACTATGCCACTGGTTTCTATGCGGAGCGTGATACAAAGATCCATTTGGTCCATGTAGGTTCCATTTGCAGTAGCAATGTTGTCACAAGTCTCGTGTAATATTTCCGTACCGACACCATTGCGTTCCCTAGTACTTAATAATGCCCTCGTTCTGTCTAGGCTATGTAGACCGCTCTATGGAAAGTTACAGATATTATTGAAATTTGAAATAAAACTATACAGGAAAAATGACAACCACAATACAGAACAAGACTGAGAAGTATGAAAGTATGACATTAGTAGAATATTATGGATACATACTAAATTTGGCGTCTCATATGCATCGATATGTGCTCAAAAATATGGAAATTGATATCAGTTCCAACCGAATTCATGAAAACGCAAAATGGTAACGACTATATCATATAAAGTTTTTAAAATCGGACATGACCTGATCTGCCAGATTTGGATCAATACGTCAGATTTGCCTTATTTTGCCTGGTACACACATTTGAACAAACCTATTATAATCTTGTTACCCATTTGCAATAGATTCAGGGTATAAACTGCGCGAGACTTTACATATTCGCAGCTTGTTGTTGGCAGTCGTGGCTATAATACTTACGGAGATCGTCTTGGTTACCCAAGTCATATTGCACCGCATAGGCGCTTTTCAAATGCGGTGGTTGCAACGAATTGCGATATTGCAGTTCTTCAGCGCTTTTTGAGCAATTGGGAGCAATCATATAATATTAGCGGGAAACAATATTGTATAAATAAGCAACTAACGTACGTCATGTTCGGCACACTGCCCAGCTTCAGATCTGTTAGGTTGGTGTTATTGAATACCTCACCCTCCTCATATTCCATTGGAAGACTGCTGCCATAATTAGAAAGTGACGCACTTGGCCGCTTAAAGTGCTGACTGTCGTCGACAGTAGCGAGTGCCGTCGTTTTCCGGACGTCGTCCTGAAAATGCCGCTGCTTGGTTCTGAGAATGTCAATTTTCTTTTGCTGCTCTAATATCTTTTCATTGAGGCGCATAATCTCAACAGATAGGTTTCGCGTATGTTCTTCATACTTAGCGTTCTGTAAAGTACAGACCATTTATTTTTATTATGAAATTCGAACAAATATTCCACACTTTCAAATCATTATAAATTGGGATGGTTTCTATTGGAGGCACACACGTTTATATATTCAATTGGTTAAGTTGTGTGTCAACCTACCTGAACAGTGAGCTTTTCCAGTTCAACCTTGTTGGAAGCCACATCGCGCTCATGCTTCTCTTTAACTCGGGTCACTTCCGTCGTGCACAATGTGCGCTATGTGTGTCAGGTTGTGTATTTTGGGATATAATAGCATAGTGGGGGTTAGTGGTGAGCAGTGAGCGGTAAGAATTGAGTGTTAAGCAAAAAAAAAAAAACGAAATAGAAAACGAAAAAATATATGAAAACGTTAATGACATTGATAATAATCCACTATGCCGTTGTGGCCTTCTTGACACGACAATAATATTAATGATATTGATGATGGAATCTCACAAGAGACGGGGTGGGAGTGGATCGACACAGGCGAGCGCAGTGCTCTCTTGGTGCGGAAGCTCCGATCTAAATTGGGAAGACAAACTCATTCACTTCACAGACAATGTGCATAGTTGTTTTATCTGCCTTCATGCAGAGCCGACCCTGTGCGTTAGGGGGAACGCATGATGCGGATATAATATTTGACTTTGTGGGGAGATCCCATCATGGACTAGATGAAGGACCTTGGGATTCCACAGAAAGACTCTGGCCCAATTACGGGGGAATCTGGCACGGCCCTCGAGCTCGTCCATTGCTTCGTTGCCAAAGATACCGGAGCGACTAGGGACCCAGCAAAGGGCTTCTAGACACAGTTTCAGTAGTCTGCCACAAGATTCGAGGTTATCCTTGGTAAGGACCCTTAGAAGACCCTGAATTTTAGCTTGGCCATCAGTGAATATAATTATTATGGTTCCTCTTTTAAGATTTGATCTGGATAAAGCTGCAATAGTGTGAAACTCAGATTAAAAGTCGCTAATCCAGATATCTAATGCAGTAGGAAGTCGAGTGTAAGGTCCAAAGATTATCTTGTCACGTTACCGACATATTGACAAATGGATTTATTAAGCATCGTTTATTAACACTTGATTTATAAACTAGACACGTAACTCACAAAATATTTATTAAACCTTAAATAATACGCAAATACTCTAATAACAGTTAAAACAAATTGGCAGTATCGCTTTTGCATTTAAAACTCAGTTGGCTTTCGAGATTCTAAATTAATAACAACATTGTTGCTTAAAAGTACTCTATAGGTTGCCCCCAGAAGCAGCACCAACATAATTATTAGTTTTAAAAAGGTAAGAGTGCAGCACCCACCACTACGTAAATGCTCCGTTCCTTCTGGATAAGTTAACTTTTCGTTTGCATATGTTTGTGTGTGTTTCTCAGATTTGCCCAGCTGATGCAAATCTAACGATATAAGAGTTTTGGACTTTCAGTTTTAGTAATTCGTGTTTTTTTTTTTATTAAGATGTATGCGAAGAAGTGTTAGTAAGAGATAAAGTTGGTGGTGTAGGAAGAGAAGAGGAAACGGAGAAAATTTGCTTTAAATACCATTGCTTATAATCAAATTCTACTTATTTGGTTATTCGTATACGTATGTGTAGAATGACAAAAGAAACATTGTAACACCTGGCAGTACTCTCTGTGCTGATGATTGCTCGATCACTTAAAGCAGCAATAACAACACGAGCGCACAGAGCTAATTAGAAAAATTTTGCACCCTCCCCTTTTGCCTATTTTAGTGGGTTCACGGTATAAAAAGACGAGAGACAGATGACATGATCATGAAACCAATATTTTTAAAAATACCAAAATAAGCATAACACTGAATAAAATTGATGAGACTATCTTCAGGTTAGCAATGAGCAAGGTGTAGCAAGTGTAACACACAGAAATCTAATATCAGCTCATGTCGACACCGTCTATAACAACTGTATCACATGAGTTCAAGCAAAACAAGTAAGAGTGATCCAGTCGGGAGTGCCCGACTGCAAGATACCCTGAAGCCAACGCCATGCACTCCCTAAAAGTATTACACCTTCCTTCTATACATGCATACAGAAATACACCTCAGAATTGAGAAAAAGTGTCCGACAGGTAGTAGGAACGTAGGAACGTATAAGCATATATTATCTTGATCAGGACGAAGAGCTGAGCCAATAAGTCTCGATATCAAAACTATAAAAGCTAGCGACTTTTAATTTATATTTGGGTATACCAGCGCCTGTCTGCAATTCAGCAAGCTATGGTCACTCCCCTGTATCTACAAGGGCTGCTGTAGATACAAGTTTGGTTTCCGAATGTGTGACATTGTAGCGGCCATGTCCTTATTTGCGAATCGTTTGCTGTATGTGTTCGTCATATTGAGTGACGGCTCCAACTTACTCACCAACCTTTAGAAGCGACAGCTGTTGTGCAGATTGTACAAAGTACAAAGTCAAGATGTATATTTGGACTTCGATCTTATTACCAACTCCTCTTAGTAGCGCCTCAACATTGGTTGCGACGTCATGGAACCAACTATTTTCCAATCAAAACGTTAGATGTTTTCAGAGGTATAAGAGACAGACTGCTTGGCTTTGGGCGGAGGCTTGATCCGCTTGTTGCCGAGGGGATTGTTAACAGAAAGCTCATTCCTAGACCTGGCCACAGGTTCCTGTAAAACAGTCGACTAATTTATTTTAAACGCTATACGAACTCTCCTCATCCCACCCCATAAATTTAAGTTTCGTAGGCATCATATCCTCGCATCTGGCTCTGCTGCTTAAGCAGTTAAAGTTAAGCTGGATAGAAGTATAAACATTGACATTAACATTAATTAACAGATAAGGGGACGCAGTTTCCGTTTTTAATGGATTACATAGGCCAGGCAATAAATTACACTACTCCTAAAACCTTGCAACAACCGAACCAAAGAAAAAATCCTGTTTCCGCCTCTCTTCTTTGCCATAAGAGGCAGCCAGACCTCTGTATCCTAAAACTTCTCACTCTAGATGCTGACAAGCTCTCTGCTTCAATCCATCAGGTGGCTGGTGCTACAATGGTCAGCAGAAAGGCAAACTCTTCCAAAAAGTTTGAAGAGCCGGGCGCAGAAGAATAGTCAACAAATTTGGAAATTGCATTCTAAATGTTTCTGCCTGGTAACCCAGTTATCCTGAGGCTAATACAAATCAAATAGTTACAGATCAGCCATCGTGAAAGAATTGAATCTGTAGACAAACAATTCTTGGTGCTCGACTGCCATCATACTCCAGGAGACTTCTGATGATTAATCGATACTCTTTAATTAATCTTAATCACGGGCGAAATTGACTTCACTGAGTTCATACTAGCGAATTAAACTGCTCTTTCACCTTTATGTCCTTAATTTTATTTTATTAACTATGCCTTTCATGAAACGTTTCGGATCCTCTGTGAAGATTACAATATCAATTCGAAGTCTCTCTTTCTCGTCTGAAATTTTCTTTTTGCTTTGTTTGTATTGTATTTTTGTTATGAATCAGCTTTTAGTTAAGCTTGTAGAAAATAGTTAAATATAATATAATTAAACTAAACTATTTACTAAATAGATTTTATTAAGTTACGGAACTTTGCGCCAGGAATCTTGTGTAGTAAGTTGGCATGACCTAACTATGCTGCCCTAAATCCATTGAATACTTTTTGAATGTAGCTAACCATATATTTTAATGCAGTGGCTTGTTTAACTTTTGGCTACCATGCAAGAAAAGCGTAGTGGACCAATAGGCCTGACCATCATATGATACAACTTGTTTATGGTTTTGGTTTATGACCTATATTGACAATGTACAATTTCGAGAAGGAAATAGCTTTGCACCATATTAATAGCCCTCTGTATTCGCACTCTCTGTATTCGCATTTTGATTCTGTGATGGTTGAGTCATCTCATACACAAAAATTTGAATCCCAGGGATTCTCTAGACTTATTAGTGCAAGCTTTAGACTTTGCCAAAATACCCAAAAAAGATGCCCGGGAAAATATTACGAAGTCTTATAATCACCGACAAAGATAATAATCTTAATACATTTTGAAAGTAGACTGTGTATTTTTTTTTTTTTTTTAATTTGGGTGGTTTCAGAAGAGGTGTCCAAAAATTGAAATATTCCGAATGAGTGTATACTACACACATTTAGTGTGTAGTACGCGATATAATAAATATACAATAAATCAGTACATTCCGTCACTAACCAAAGGCCTGTGGACATATAATCACCTCCACCTCGGGTTTCCACCGGAGAATTAGGAATATAATAGAGTATTTGAGGTAGGCGAAAAGTGCTAGCATAAGAAAACTGGAGGCTAGGTAACAAACTTATTCCACAGACTTAGGGATAACCGTTCTTTTTAAGGAGAATGAATTAATAAATGTTTTCTATATTTATAGCTTAATAGAATCCTTAGGCTTACGATACAATTTTTCATAATTTTAGGTTCCTCTTGATAAAAGACTACTTGCTTGACTGCGCGTGTCACGTATTACACATGCTAAGACTATTTACCGATCTTGGTCGGCGACGTACTAATATGGGGTGGATACGATTACTTAACGCACAAATGAAAGACGGGACGGTACCATGAAAAATAAAGCATATGTTTCCATATTTCCATATGTATAACCCCTTGGAAGTGGATATTGACATCTACGAGACCTGTTGCCCGCTACAATCATGCATCATGGGATGGCGAGAAGCTTGTTATTGGAGAGAATTAACATAACATAATCAACATCAAACCCAGCTGGTCGAAGAAATCAATTAAGAAATCGTCATAAATTCCAAGACACTAATTCTCTGAACTTCCTAACGGACACTGTCAACAAGCTGCGAAAAGTAGTCAAGTCAATCTTGTTGAAACCATTCACTTGTACTAGATCCTACTAGCCGGAAACAAGATGTTCATCAAACTTCCCGAAAACATTGTGGAGGATAGTGAGCGTAACAAATTACACCCGACGACCACGACAACCTTTTGCGAGTCAGCCGTAGTGCTCAGCTCGGCCGAGTCGCCGCGAGCCTATCACGATAGTCGACGACGGTTATAACATATCTCATAAGGCTCGTTAACTACATCATGATAAACGGTTTAAGGAACGCGAATCGCAACAGCATCCTGCCCTTATTCCCTGGGATAACCTCATCCCCGCTACTGAACACCAGCGGCCATAATGTGCTGCTGCGTCTCTCCTATCTTGGACAAACCAAACCCGTGGCAACTTTCAGCATGGGAATGTGAATCTGTCTGCGGTCTCGTCTTCCTTTGCCAAAACATCAAGAAACGACGAGTCACGGAGCTCAGGGTATCTTCTAGTCAGGTACTTGCATTCATTTGGTATTTATACACAATTGGATGCCATATTTATGCCCAGAAATTTTCATAAGGATCGAACTATATAAGGTAAGATATTTAGGCAGGAAAGAAAAGCTTTAATGTTTATAACGGCAGATCGGCGCTGAGTTCAGGCTATCTCCTAGTCGGGCACTAGAAACATTTACGTTTTAATGATTTTTGGTCCACCTTTTAGCCTGCCAAGTTGGAAGCAATTGTAAATAGCAAAAGTGTTGTTAGGCAACATAAAGCAAATACCTAGATTAAGCAATGCACCCAACGTTCACTTACCATTTTTGTTTTCATCTTTTCTAATTTACCCTCCATCTCAAGACGCTGATCCTTGAGCTCCTGGCGCGTGTCCGCTAGCTGCTGCATATATGCACGCTCTATCAGCTCCAATTGTTGAGCATTGCAAGCATTGTTTTCCTTGACCTGCATTGAAGTACGCATGGCGTCTATGTGCTCGTTGGCTTGTTGTAGTTGGGCACTTAAGTCTGCTGTACGCCTCTGCTGCTGCACAATCTCCAAGTTGAGGCCGCCAACTTCAAGAAACAGCCTATCCTTTTCCTTCTCAACGTCTTTCAGCTGAAGCTGTAGATCGCGTATCGTATTGATGTTAGTTTTCTTACACTCTCTCTCGAGTTTTATCATTCGTTCATAAGTAGCAACTCGTGCCGACTCCGCCAAAACACGTTGCTGTTCCAAACTGGCCTGTTTCTCCTCCGATCGGTTTGTACGCTCCTTGTTCTTTCGCAGTTCCAACAGCAGACTTTCCTTCTCACGTTGCAATACTGTGATTAGATCTGCTTGCTCGTTCTGTGTTCGTTTGGACTGAGCTTTTTCGCGTTGCGTTTTGGATAAAATTGCTTGCTGTTCGCCTAATTTGATGGCTATTTTCTCCAAGCGCTTGGTACTTAAGTTCAACTGTGCTTTGTTCTTCTCCAGTTCCTCTTCCCTTTTTGCAAGCGTGCATTGAATCGCTTTAAATTCTTTCTCGATAATTCGCTTATGCTCCATCTGCTGTATATGCTCCTGTTCCAGGCTCAAATTTTTCCGCTGTTCTTCTTTTACCAAATTCTCCAGTTTGCTGACATGTAATATTAGTGATTCTTGCTTATGCAACTGCTGCTGTGCCTCTTTTAGTTTTCGCTGCGAATCATTAAGTTCCCGTTGTCCTTTTTCTAACTGCTGTGTTTGTATCATAATCTGCTCCTGGAGCGCTTGGCTGGTGGACTCTCTTTTTTGAAGCAGCTCCGTTTTTTCCTTTAACCTGTGTTCCAACCATCTTTGGTTCTCATTGGCAGTCTTAAGCTGTTGTTCAACGTGCGCCTTCTCTTGTTTCTGCTTGCAGAGCTCTCGCCGCCCGACTTTCAGTTGTTGGCTCAGCTGCGTTTGACTTCCAATCTGTATCGTTGGTTCTTCAGTTCCAAGTTTAAGAGATTGATTTGTCTTTGCAGCAATATGCTCTTGCTCATAAAGCTTTTCAGTTGACATAATCATGAGCTGACTACTCGCCTGGGAGCGGCTGTATTCAGACAGTTGATTTTCACACTTATTTCTCTTATCCTGGTTGCTCATTCTGTTCATTAAGCATATCAACATATTTTCCACTTGGTTTAGGCGATTTTCGCTGGTAGGTGATGAAGTTGTGTCGTGGTCAAATTTAGTGCTTATCCTGTGGATTAAGCACTGTAGCTGCTGTTGGGCGTCGTTTAGCCGCTGACGCTGCTCAGCCAATTGATCTTGTTGAGACTGAATGAGCATTTGCTGTGCCTTTAACTTCTGGCGCTGACTAAATGAGCATTCTTTTTCGCCGCTGATGTGCTCTTCTAGGATACGCTTTTGACTACATAGTTGAATTAATTCAGAGCCAACCCGAGCAAGTTGTTCATCCTTTTTTTCAAGTTCCTGGCTAATATTTACACTTTGCCCATAGCCATTGTCGAGGTGCAGCGGCTTTTCATTAGTTGCCAGCAGTGTTAACTGACTCTGTCCTAAAATCCGATCTAGCCTTTTCTTGTTCCTTATTTGCTCTTGAATACACTCCTCACACTGCATATTTTGCTGCTTCAGTGTGTTGTACTGGACCTGCAGTTCCTTCACACGTTGCAGCTCTTGCTCGTAGCAGACGGACAGCTGGTCAATACTGTGCCCAATTAAGCACATGAGTTGGGAATTTTCAGTTGCCGACGACGTATCTAGGGAATGGGGTTGCACAATTCTTAATAGTTTCCTCAGCATGTTAGATTTTTCCTCTACGAGAACTGACAGTTGCTTACGCAGTTCGTCATTCTCCTGTTCCTTCTCACGCAATTGCTTATCTACAACGGAGCAGCCCAAATTTTCTGGTGTGGTATTCAAGCTACAGGCTGAGTGCGAAGTTTCCAACAAATCAGAGGAGGCATTGAGTACCTCGCGACCATTATGCAACTCAGCCCGAGTTTCTTGCAGACACTGCTGCAGCTCCAATTTGTCACGCTGCAGACAAGCAATATCATCGTCCTTGT
Organism: Drosophila littoralis; assembly: GCA_018903485.1. Classification (NCBI taxonomy): domain Eukaryota; kingdom Metazoa; phylum Arthropoda; class Insecta; order Diptera; family Drosophilidae; genus Drosophila; species Drosophila littoralis. The sequence goes on from JAEIGF010000592.1 coordinate 9,191,179, forward strand.
CAGTCAACAACTGCGTCGCGTTCTCCAAGCGCAGCTCCAGGTCGTTTATTCGGTCCATACACACAAGCACATGCTTCTCCGAGACTTTAAGCTGCGGGTAAAACGAGTCATAAGTGAAGGAATTTATCGCATTTAAAAAAAAACTAAATTAAGATTGATTTTTTGCCCGATTAGAAGACACCCTGTTTAAATAATATGCCTTTACATACACAAGTATACATTTGGTAACTGCAGTGCTTCTTCTTTCCTTACCCTTAGTCTATTGTTGTGAGTTATTAAATATCTTCAGTGTCATTCTACTGTGTGTATTTAAGTATATACCAATGTGCCTTAAAATGTGTAACGCATAGAAGGAGACGTCCCCGACCCCATTACTATGTTCTTATCTTATCAACATGGGGCACCATATCATATAGCTGCCATAGGGAGGATTGGTTGAAAATTAAGTTCTTGTATGAAGACACACGCACTCAGGACGCTTGGAACTGTTCATACTTTACGAGAGTTTACATACCATATTTGTTGTCTCTAGCTCCCAAAAACATAGAGATTACCTCAATATATAGCTTTATAGATTTTACTGTAACAGGGCAAGACAACAAATATATAGATGCATATTTAGAAAGTAATATGAATTCACTGGCACTCCCAACAAGTACATCAACAATTTACTTGTCAATATACTCTTTTCACTAGGTATAGAAAAAAGAGTTTCAGTCACACCCGTTAGCGAACGAAAAATCGCGAAATGCTATTTAACCCAAACGCTATTTCACAAGGAAGTATGTCCGACCCCATAAATATGTATGCCCGACCAGGACGACAAGCTGAGTTCGTTAAGTATGAGAGCGCCGATCTCAGAAACCACAAGAGCTGTGGACATGAAATTGAAACGAAACGAAAACGAATTTATCACTTTTCATCGATATCTCGTCACATTTCCAAAATATCTATAAAAATCAATTTGATTGATTTGTTTTTTTTTCAACCAAATTTTGTATGTGCGGTCTCGTATAGTACACAGAATAATTCACCTGTTGGATACCTCAATTCCACAATTCACCAAACTGAAGAAAAACAAGTAAGAGGTTCTAGTCGGGAGCTCCCGTCTAGGGAATACCCTGAACCCTCTTTGAGGTGGTAGCGGGGAGGTGGCGATAGGTATAAAATGAAAGATACTTGATATATATATAATATTCTAGAAGCAACATATCATGTTTGGTGACTCTAGCTCTTATTATTTACCCAATTCGATCAAAAAACAGGATGTCGATATCGATTTTTATCGATTACTTGGAAACGGAGTAAGTTATCGACTATCGGAAACAAACTCGATCTGCGTAGGAACTAGGAGCACCTACATCTAATTTCAAGTCTCTAACTCTTATAGGTTTTGAGATCCTTGCGTTCATACATACGGACAGACAGACGGATATGGCTAGATCGACTCGGCTATTGATGCTGATCAAGAATATATATACTTTATGGGGTCGGAGATGCTTCCTTCTGCCTGTTACATACATTTGCATTTTGCACAAAAACATTATACCCCTTTTACCCATTTTTAATGGGTTCAGGGTATAAAAACACACACATTTCAATGCCATATTTAAACCCTTAAAGCAAAAACATAACAAACATTAAATTTGGTGTCGCAGGCGACAGCTTCCTCTGCCGCGCTTATGACTCAAAAAGTCATAATACCGATTATTAAACGCAAAATTTTCCGCTGAAAATCCACAGCTGCTGTTAGAAAATCGCTGAATCACGTATTTATTAACATCTTTTGTTGGGCTTTGAAAGTAAATTTAAAATAGATCGGGTGAAACTCAGAGCTTTTCCCAAAAAACTCACTAATCCGCGTTTTCTTTCGCAAAGACCTAAATTTTGAAAAGATTATAAATAACGTCTCCAATGAATTTTCTTATAGACCTTTGCGAATGAGCATACACTCGAAACTTCGCCCACGCAACCTTTGACTCACAAGATTCAACCGTTATTTGATTCCACAGCTGAAACAACAAAGAATGGATTTTCAAAAAACTGAAATGAATTTGAACAAAGATATTTTAAATGAGTTTCAGACCAATCGGATTTTTCCACCCTTGCGGATAGAATTACCAAAAATCCCGTTTTAGCGTGCACCTCTATCACATAAGGTAAGTACAGTGAAAATTTCAGCTTCCTAGCTCTTACGGCTTGGGCTGTACATTGACCACCAATCCACCAGTCAGTCAGGACCAACCGTTTTATATTATAAGAGATGTTAAACCGTTTTATATAAAGAGATGACAGTCTTACCAAAATACACAAGGACAAAGTCCCGTCGGGAAGTGATAGTTTTGAATTAAAATGTATGCACGCTCAGTGAAAGTTAATTAAAACAAATAAGAATGGCAGCTAAAAAGAAGAAAGGGGATTTTACAGATTCTTCCTAATAAGCTATATAAAGAGTTAAGTAGTCCAATGTTGAAACTAATAAATGACTATATGATGTCGTGGACCGATCCTGATTAAACTTACCTCATATATAATGAGCAAAGTGAAACTAATAGAATAAAGCGAAGATATCTAGATAATATATTAAGATGTCTCGAAAACCGAAAAATATTTATACAAGAGCTTACTTTTTATTAATATTACAGCTACATGACAGTGATTCGACCCGCCTTTAACAGAAATACAGACGTATGCAAAGTTTTATAAAGATAGCATAGAAAATACCGCAATGGCATGATTTAGATCTTATATAATTTATAGGGTCGAAGATGTCTCTTTCAATACATTACACATTTCTGACAAAACTATTATAGCTTTCAGAAGGGGTATAAAATTGATCCTAATAAGGGGCTAAGGGAAGAAGAGCGAGTTATGTGGCTTACATGTTTACGTGTATAGAAGGTAAAGCTACTTTTGCGTCAATTCGGCGCTGGGCGTAGGGTTTTTTCATCACTCACTCTAGACCAGAGCACTTTTTCTTGCTTTGAAAGTTCATTTTAATCCAAACATTTTTTGTACGTTTTTTCTACCATATGAAAAAAAGACATGCACAAATGTGAGAATAATTTTTTCGATGATGACACATAACGTTAAAAAATGTTCATAGAGTCAAGTCTACTAAGTTATATGATATTATAAAAAATTGTATTGACTGCGTTTTAACCGTGTTTGAAAACAAGACGTTTTTTGTACATACCTTGCTAGAAACTTTGACAAGTTTGCTTTTAAGCTCATAAATCTCTTCGTTATTTTCAGCAAGGATAGCATCCTTGATACTAAGATCTTTAAGCAACTGCCTTTTTACCTGTAATTCAGGTATAAGTGACCAAATATTAACATATGGTTTCAATAGGTAGCGGCTACTGGAGCGTCTACCTGCGCCAAATAAGGATTTAACATACACTGTCAAGTTCATTGCTATGCAGGTAATTGTCCTCGTTGTCGTGTTCGCTTTGAAGGGTAGCCGAGAATTTGGCCAATTGCTTCTTTTGGACCAAGTTCTCTTTGTGAATAAAAAATTTAAGTTTAAATAGTTAAAATTTAAAAATATGTTATATTTTTATACCTTTACTAAGCGAATTAATTTCGATTTGATTTTCTAAAATTTGTTCCTCTAAAACGGTCTTCTCATACCGCTCAGTCTCTAACTGTGCCTGCAAGTATAAAGGTTATACTATGGATTAAGTACATTGTTACATTGCTTCTTACACGTAGTCCCAACAGCTCCCGAGTACGCTGTTCTAGAAGCTCCGTTTTTGGGGTCGGTGGGGCTGCCCATTGGCTGCGATCCAATAAGTTGATCACCTCCCGCTTCATTGGACCTGACGTTACAGGACTCGTACTCGTACTCGCACTCACATCATTATCGAATGATGGAGAATCCTTGTTACTATTTAGCAGATAGCTATTTTCATCGCTGATATTGTGGACAGACATGTGGCTGAGGGGGCTGCAGGAACTAGAGTTGACCGAAAAATTGTTTTCAGTTATATAACGGATATTGATAATAGTCTCATGCAAGCGAATGCGAGTCATTTCTGGATTTTTTATGGTCTGTTGGAAAAAGGCCGCTATGCACTGCTGAATGTTATCTGGTAAATTTTTGCAAATATTATGAAAATATTCGCTAGGACTCTGAACGCACGTGTAGTGCATGAGAAGTGTGTATATATAAATGAAATCTGCTGTTACGACGCGGCCATCAAGCTCCAACCGCGGCTTAAAGTTTGGATAAATATCTGCAATTAACAATCAATAAAAAATAAAATGATTTCATTTTTTAATGTTTATGTACCTCTAAGAAAAGATTTTAGTTGTCCCATAGGAAATGTGCTGCTTAAAGACGACGCCGGTAGCTTAACCTGAGCATGCTGCGCGTAAAAGGTAAAAAAGGCTTCGATATCGGAATCTTCTAGACATGCCGTGTTTTCTATAAAATTACATTTTTGGACCTAGAAATCATAAAAAATAAAATAATTAACATATTAAACCGTTCCGAGATTTATAACTAACTTACCCACTGCAAGAGTAAATATTTCCAGATACTCAATTCCATTTTTAAAAAATCTCCAAACAACTTTCATAAATGACTTGCCAGACATTTTGAATAGGGATGTAAGCAATGCCCCAAACATCGATTTTTTCAAGATAACCTAGAGCGATCGAGGTCATTCGATATATTTTTTTTTGGTTATTCGGTATTTCTTCGATTTAGACACCCCATATAAGGAATATCCAAAAGAGGGGTTGGTGTCTAGTTTATGTAGTTCTGCTCAGGATTTTAGCGGCACAGCTTAACTTTATTGTGTGTTTTATTAAATTGCAAGTAATTAAAGGTTGCGATAGCCCAGTGCACGATTGGCTAATGCCGTGCAGCAACGATTATACTTAACGATTAATTTCAGATCTTTTTGAACTTTCATCAACGTTTCGATATTTATCGATGTTAAGGGATGGCGCCAGTTGTACCCTACAAAGCTATATTAGGTATCAAAATTAAAAAATATAAATGTTTTTTTTTTTTGTAAAATCCAACTTTATAGTTTTTTATTATTATTTTTTTTTTTTATTTACAAATTTCAATGTTAACTAAATTTGAACGATCCATAATTAGTAATGGAAAAATATGGATAGCTTCGGCCAAAGATATAATACCCTTGAAGACATTTGCCTTACGATTTTGTAAATATGTGAGAATAGTGAGACTCGTGAGGGCTGCGTTTGATACAAATTATCTTTATCAAAAACTCATTTACTTAGATATGTTTACCTTTGTACATATTTGTAGCCAGGTGAATCTTATAGAAGCCTAGTTTCTTCATAAGCAAAAAAGTTTTCCATACAAGAATCTAGTTTTCGACCGATCGTTCCTATGGCAGCTATATAATATCATGGTACGATCCGGCTGATTTCGACATATTTACTGGCTGCAACATAAATATGGACCTATGCATGTAGAGTTTTTATACGATACTAGCAAAACTGAGAGACTAGTTCGCAAAGAATCAGGCAGACTGGCATGGCTATATAAACTCTACGTTTTATGCTAATCTAAAATCGGATCCGGAAACGTCTTCATCCACGGGTTACACATTTTATGACAACACACCCTCTATAAGGGTGTAAAAAAGTAAGAACGATCTCATACCTTTTGAGTTATGACTAAAAAGCTATCTTTACATTCTTATCGATATATTTAAGAAATGTGACTACACTCAGACAAAATTGATAAGCATGAGAGAATATTTATTTTAAGTTTTTAGCTCCTGTAGTTTTCGAGATCAACACGTTCCTATAGACGGATATGACTACATGTCCATTATTGGGTCGAACATACTTCGTTCTGCCTGTAACATACACTTGCACAAAACCATTGTACTCTTTACCCATTTTCCATGAGAGGGTATAATAACACAGGCAGCAGCCATTGAGTAATAAAGAGACAGAGGAGGCTTTTGGATCAAAAGCTCTTTTTAGAAATACTTTCGGAGCGAAAACGAGGTTGCAAAGAAAAATTGAAAACACAACACTCGGCTGTCTGCAGCCATTCTGCTAATGCCCAAAATTCAATGACAACTTCAAAACATTTTCCATAAGAACCTACAACAGCCATAATCAAAATAAATGACTCGACAATGAAAAAAAGCACACCACAAGTTCTATCCTTGCTATCCCTTTTTTGTTTGAGGCTACAGCCTATGATCTTAGCTCTGCACCCTTCTAACTCATTGTTGTGGTTTCTAAGCACTGCTATGCCTATAATTCGCAAAGTCATGTCTTCATCTTCTCCACTCACTTTCAACTTGCAAGCAGCTCGGCAGATTTTTATAATTTTTAATTTTTCGATCAGCAAGGCACCATTGCTCAAAATAGGGTATTTTAATTATTCATCAAATAGTACAAACCTTCTAAAATATGCATTTTTATCCAATGTCTGGGAAAAATTTAATTTCGTATTTAGTGTGCAACTATTGGTGCAATTATTATTAATTTTTTTCTTGAAACATTATATACCATTTCTATAAATAAGGGTATCAATGCCTCGACGCGCCTAATAGTTGTTGTATGTGTGGCTCATCGCACACATATTGGTGCAAATCTGCACATATGTATGTGTCTGCCAAGCCAAGGGAAGTCTATGAATTTAAGAAGATTGCAACACTCTATTGGGCAGGTGACGTCACAGTCTAAGGCTTTTTGCGTGCGATCATTCGTATTTAAAATGATTACATATGTCAATCAATTATTTACGATAAAGGACCCTATGCATACATTATTTAAATGTACGTAATAAAGGTAGAAATATATATTACTCAAGAGTAGAAATAGAATTCCATAAAATGTGACGTCATAATATCTTATGTTAACGCGCCGTGTGCGTAACCCTTTGATTTGAATGCCATGGCTTGTTGAGATTAAAATTTTCTATGGGTTTTGGTGCGCACTGTTGTTGTTTTGCTAGTTTCCTATGGTAAACGAGCTTTATTTCTTGAGTTTGATTTTGCGTTTGCGGACCAGCCTTAACCAGCTTGCTTTAGAATTAAAACGGTAATAAAAGCTCGGAGTGACTTTTCCGCTCTGTATCTGTTTATTACTCAATATTCGAAAACGAAGCGACGCAAAGCACCATCGACCAGCTTTGCCGAAGGCAGGCTGGCGACTAACTTCGTTGCTCGTGTCAGCATCAGCAAGCCGCGACTTCGGCATTCGTTTGTCTGGTCTTTGGAGAACGAACAGTCAGTCGGCAGGCATGTCGTACGAAGCCTCAAAGGCCAGATGAAAGGCCAGGCTAGAAATTTTGCGTCGCATTCAAATGTATGGGCGTTACTCATCTTAGTGTTTATATTGTCTTTGGTATAACGATAACCATATTTAGCGATTATACAGAAACAATAATAGGTAGAAACATTGATGTGATTAAGTAACTGGGTAGAGTTAGTAAAGGTGAATATTGTCAAGTTGGGTTGGGCCTGTGAAAGGACTGGAAAAAAATTTAAATTTGTAGAGCATAAAGTAGCAGACATAGATAAGAGTTTTTAGAAAAATCCCTATTGTATCTTCGTGGCGTAATAGGTGTCAAATCATTTTATATAAAACCTAATCCATTTACATTGTCGTGTGTAACCAAGGAGGATATTGATTTAATATTGCAAATTGGGCAGATCTGAGATACAGATATAGTAGTTGTAGTCCGTGATTTGTTGGTGAATGCTGATGGCGTATTGGTTCCGGATTAGTCGATGGTCTTCCATGTTGTTGCATGTTGCATGGGGAGTCTTCAGGGGTATCGATGAGAAATATCGAGATATGGATGAGGGCCCTAAGTACCTAAGATAGCCCCAAGTTTTGCAGGGCTGGCAAAGCTTATCCACTGCTTTAAGCGAAATAAGAAAAGCAAGTAAGAGGTTCTAGTCGGGAACTCCCGACTAGGGAATACCCTGAGCCCTCCCATTCCAACACCAAATGCAGTTCGCGCATCGCGCTCGTTTGAAGTAATAAAGATAAATTAAAAAAAAAAAAGTTCCATTGGCAGGATTCGAACTCGCAACTGACCGTATTACTTGCTGACGACTCTACTCATCAAACAAACCAGCAAAAAAAAAAAACAAAAAAAAATAGTTTCCCAGGTAGGGTTCGAATTCGCGACAGACCGCATCACATGCTATGCCTCTACTCAACAGCCACACCAATAATTAAGTATCATTGAGAAAAAAACGAACTAAAATAGCATTACAGAAAAAAGTCGCAATTACAATGCTGTTAGAATGCGAAGCAGACGCGCATGAATGTATTTAAGTACATAAATTCTTGATGTTTTCGCTAGCTGTGCCATCCAATTGCGCAGTTACATATAACATTGGTTTTCTCTTAACCGAGCTTAATGAAATTTTCTACAGTATATATTATTGTACCATAGAATATTTGTGTATTCTCAAAAAGTCAATTGCATTAAAATTGTGGCTTAGATTGGTTGGCCATATAAGTTGGGTTATTAACTTGATTTATAGCTGTGCAGTGTTAGAGGGGAGGTGGCGATAGGTATAAAAATAAAGATACTTGACATATATATAAAATTCTAAAAGCAACATATCATGTTTGGTGACTCTAGCTCTTATTAGTTACCCAATTTGCTAAAAAAAACAGTATGTTGATATCGATTTTATCGATTGCTTGGAAACGGAGTAAGTTATCGATTATCGGAAACAAACTCGATCTGCGCAGGCACTAGGAGCAACTACATCAATTTGAGCTCTCTAGCTCTTATAGGTTCTGAGATCCTTGCGTGCATACATACGGACGGACGGACGGACGGACGGACGGACAGACAGACAGACGGACATGGCTAAATCGACTCGGCTATTGATGCTGATTAAGAATATATATACTTTATGGGGTCGGAGATGCTTCCTTCTGCCTGTTACATACATTTGCATTTTGCACAAATACAATATACCCTTTTTACCCATTTTCAATGGGTTCAGGGTATAAAAAGGTGGGAGAGCGTTGGCAAGTGCCCGACCGATTCGCCCGGCGGGGAATGAGCAATATGGTGCACTTTATGTTGCTCTTGGCCTATCACCGTCATATACCGACTAACGCCTTTGTGCATATGGGCAGCAAAGCACAAAAATTTGAATGTATGCGTATGCAGATTTGTGCATCGGTTTCGTTGCTGCCCATGGCAACGGGGAGCCTGATTTAAGTTGCGATCAAATACGGTCGGTGTGTGCGCAAACGCACCGTTATAAATTTCCGGTCACACAACACTTAAAATCAAAACGTGACAAATTACTACCTTAACCAAATAGTTACCGGAATAACCACCGGCGCTCCCATCGTTCCGATTTGAGTTCTGTTTTTATACCCTGAACCCATTGAAAATGGGTAAAAAGGGTATAATATATTTGCGCAAATGTATGTAACAGGCAAAAGCAAGCATCGCCGACCACATAAAGTATATATATTCTTGATCAGCATCATCAGCCGAGTCGATCTAGCCATGTCCGTCCGTCTGTCCCTCCGTCCGTCCGTATGTATGAACGCAAGGATCTTAGAAACTATAAGAGCTAGAGACTGAAATTTTAGCTGTAGGTCCTCCTCCATGTGCAGATCGAGTTGTTTCCGATAATCGATAACTTACTCCGTAATTGCGTAATTAAGAAGATCTAGAGTCACACAAACTGATATGTTTACTCTAGAATAGTAGGTTTATATCAAGTATCTTTCATTTTATACCTATCGCCACCTCCCCGCTACTAGCTCATAGCTATAAATCAAGTTAATAACCCAACTTGTATTGCCCACCAATTTAAGCTACAATTTTAATGCAATTAACTTTTTGAGAATACACAAATATTCTATGGTACAAAAAGATATACTGTAGAAAATTTCATGAAGATCGGTTAAGAAACACGTGTTTGCGGCACCAGCGCAAATTCATGCGCGTCTGCTTCGAATTCTATCAACATGCAATGCTGCAGCATTGCAATTGCGATTGTATTGTTTTCTGTGCTAGTATTTTAATTCGTTTTTTTCTCAACAAGAAACGTTTATTGGTGTGGCTGTTGAATAGAGGCGGTGGCTAGTGGTGTTGTCTGTCGCGAGCTCGAGACCTACCGAGGACACTATTTTTTGGCTGGTGTGCCTTTTGAGTAGAGACGGCGGTTAGTTGCGAGTTCGAACCCTGCCAAGGGAACCTTTTTTTATTTTTAATTTATCTTTGTTACTACTTAAGGAGAAGAGCGAGTAGCGCGAGCTTAATTTGGTGTTGTTCAGGGTAACCCCTAGTCGGGAGCTCCCGACTAGAACCTCTTACTTGTTTAATTTGTTTTTATACCCCTGAAGAGGGTATTTTAATATTGTTTCGAATTGTGTAACGCAAAATATGTTCTTGATCATTATCAACAGTCGAATCGATATATGAAGCTCTGTCCGTCTGTCCCTTTGTCCGTCTGTCTATTTCTATGCGAACTAGTCTCTCAGTTTTAAAGCTATCGTCAGGAAACTTTGCAGAACTTCCTCTTTCCATTACACGCAGCTCATATATCAGAACCGGCTGGATCGGAGCACTATATTACATAGCTTTCTATGTGGGTTCTTGTATAAAAAACACTCTTGTTTTTCCAGATATTTTTAACAAAATCGGCATTTATTAGTTTCAATTTGTTCCCTATATATATGCAAAGTCTTATTTACTTCGGACGAGTATGCCTTATAGCTGCCATAGGAACGACCGGGCGAAAAGTAGGCTCTTGTATAAACAACTATATGGTTTATCAAGATATCTTGATCAAACTCGGCATTTATTAGTTTCGCAATGCTTCTCATATACATACATCATCAACATCAGACCACTATCATATAACTGCCATAGGAACGATAGGTCGAAAATTAAGTTTATGTATGGGAAACTTTTTTGTTTTTCTAGGTATTTTGACCAAACTCGGCATCTAAAATTTATGCGAAATCTTATTTAGATCGGCCCACTATGTGATATAGCTGCCATAGGAACGATCGGTCGACATTTAAGTTGTATGAAAAACTTTTTGCATTTGGTGTTGGTCGAAGTGGGTGCACTAAACATACAACATATAGATGAGACATCTAGTAACATCATTTTATTGATTTCTGGTTTTTTGGATATTTGGTCACTTTCTCAGAGAGCAAGAGAGTATGAAATGCATATGATTTGTGCGATAGAACAGCATCGCTGTCTTTTTATTCGCTCTCACTGCAGGAACCTGCCTTGGCTTACTCTCAGTGTTATAACTAACCATAGAATATATAGACTGGACAACCATGAACTCGACTTCGTTTTTGCTCGGGTCCGAGAATCGCCCACTTACTCCGCGAGCACGAGAGTAAGAAATACATATGATTTGTTTGGTTGAACGGCATAGCTGTTTTTTTATCTCGTTCTCACTACAGGAAACTGATTTGGCTTACTCTCATCTATATGATTTGTACGATAGAAAGGCGTCACTGTTTTTTATCTAGCTCTCAATACAGGAAACCGCTTTGGGTTACTCTCAGTGCTCTGAATGCTCCCTATGTCTAGAAATGTCTAGACATCGTTTAAATGTATGTGTGTGTGTGTCCACAGAAGCCATAATGCGTACAAATTCAATTTTTCTTAAGTGTTGGAGGCATTTCTTCCCTCTTGAAGCGTCGAGTAATATGAAATAACCAAGAGGCTTGCAACATCGATGCGAAATTCTTGCATTTTAGCTCGTTATTGTTGGTAAGGGTACCTAAGCGTTGGCATGTGCGCATTTACAATTTTTTTGGACTTGCCATGCACGCACAATTGCATAATGAATGAATATGAATAGAAGCGTTTGTGTGTCTGTTGGTGGTTTCTGAATTTTGAGCTCTACACACAGACACACACAAATGTGTGTAAATGAGCAGATCATGGGCGTAAAAGATAATGTTATTATATCTGCTGCCATTGAGTAATAAATATACAGAGAAGGCATTTGGATCAAAAGCTCTTTTATATAAAAATCTGAAGCAAGATACCGAGGTTGCAAACACAACACCTGGCTGTCTGAAGCTACTTCTGCCGATGCCCAAAATTCAATGACAACTTCACAGCATTTTCCATAAGAACCAACAACAACCATAATCAAAGCAAACCACTCGACAATGAAACAAGTAAGAGGTTCTAGTCGTGAGCTCCCGACTAGGGGATACCCTGAACCCTCTTCTTCTCACACCAAATGCAGATATATATACTATTCTAGAAGCTACATGTCAAGTTTGGTGACTCTAGCTCTTATTATTTACCGAAATTGCTCAAAAAACAGGATGTTGATATCGATTTTTATCGATTGCTTGGAAGCAAGTTATCGATTATCGGAAACAAACTCGAAATGCGTAGACACTAGGAGGACCTACAGCTAAAATTTCAAGTCTCTAGCTCTTATAGGTTCTGCGATCCTTGCGTTCATACATACGGACAGACGGACATGGCTAAATCGACTCGGCTATTGATGCTGATCAAGAATATGTATACTTTATGGGGTCGAGATGCTTCCTTCTGCCTGTTACATACATTTACATTTTGCAGAAAAACATTATACCGAGTGCCGACTTTGCAGACTTATTAAGAGATATAGACCGTATGTTCCTAGTCGGCGGTGATTGGAAGGCCAAGCACAGGCTCTGGGGAGACCAGCGGTGCAACCAAAGAGGTAAGGAGCTTGCGACATTTGTCCTAACCTCAAATGTGGATGTGTTAGCTACTGGCTTTCCCACGAGATACCCATGCAGAGATAATAATAACCCAAGTTGTCTGGACTTCGCTATCTACAAAAACATTCCTCAAAGGAAGCTCCAAATAGACAGGCGCTTTGATATGAGTTCGGATCATCTCCCATTAATTGTCACTCTCAACTCCGCTGCAACGTACTTTTCTCCTGCAGAGAGGCTTATCGGTCGCTACACAAATTTACAAGAATTTAAGAGATACCTGAATGACTCGATTTACCCCGATATGGAGCTGAATTCAGGTACAGACATTGACGATGCCTTGGATATCTTTACAAGCAAAGTTCGCAGAGCTGCTCTTAAAGCTCGCCACCCCGTCTCCAGGCCTCTTCAAGACATCCCGCTTAACCCTGAGCTGCGTCGCCTCCTGTCGAAGAAACTCAAGCTCCGAACTGACACATTGCAGATCTTCACCTCAAGGAGGCGTTACGCTCACGCCGTGCTGCCTTCTTTGATAAAATGCTCGTGAACATGGACTCCAGCAACGATGCCCCCTTCTCGCTGTGGAAAGCAACCCGAAGCGCTAATAGCCAGCCGATTCGGTAAGCCCCACTGAAAGACGCCATCGGCAGATGTGTCGGTTAGACGACGAACAGGCTAACACATTTGCTGCTCACCTCGGAGACCGCTTCAAGCCGCATGAAATGGCCTCTGCAAACGATGTGAGAGACATTAGGTCTCTGCTTTCCGCTCCTCTTCAGTTGGACCTCCCCATCTCACCATTTACCTCTGCGGAAGTCTCTAATATAATAAAGAACCTTAACTCCAAAAAATCTCTGGGACACGACTTGGTCTGCAATAGAACATTGAAAGCTCTTCCTGAGAACGCGCTGCTCTTTCTGCGATGGTCTTAAACGCGATTTTAAGAGTGCAACACTTCCCGTCTTCGTGGAAGTTTGCCCTTGTTTCGATGATCCCCAAGCCTGGAAAACCTGATAGAGACCCTGCTTCCTATCGGCCGATAAGTCTTCTGCCTTCGATCTCAAAGGTTTGGAAGCGACTGATCGCCTCCAGGATGATGGATGTCGTGGAATCCCGTGGGCTCATCCCTGGCCAACAATTTGGATTCCGCGTGGGCTACAGCACTACCGAACAATTACACCGGGTTACAAGCCACATTCTTTAGGCGTTTGATTCAAAAGAGTACTGCAACGCAGTCTTCATTGACATAGAGCAGGCCTTCGACCGGGTATGGTACCTGGGGCTCCTGGCCAAGATAAAATCCTGTCTACCCACCCCCTACTTCGAACTCATAAAATCTTATCTGGAGGGTCGATCATTCAGTGTTAAAGCGCGAACGGGACTATCAGGCATCCATCCAGTTATGGCAGGTGTACCACAAGGTAGCGTTCTCGGCCCTATAATGTTTTGTCTATTTACAGCAGACATACCGGTCCCTGACGCGGACGAACTGGGCATTGATCCACACAAAATGATGGTTGCCACCTTCGCTGATGACGTCGGAATCTGTTTCAGCTCCCACTGCGAGTACGAAGCTGCAGACGGGCTAAAAGGTGGAATATTAAAATAAACATCTCCAAATGCACAAACGTGTGCTTCACCCTGAGGAAAAGTATCCCACCAGCTGTGCAGCTCTGCGGCGAAACCGTCCCACAGAGCAATAAAGTTAAATATGTATCTTGGATTGCTCTTCGACCAGCGATTAACATTCAGACTCCACATCACGTCAGTGATTAATAGTTGCCGAACTAAAATCGCCAGCCTATATTGGCTACCAAATAAGAAGAGCAAGCTTTCTCTGAACAACAAACGCACAGTATATCTGCAGATTATTGCCCCGTATGGATGTACGGTTTTCCGATCTGGGGAATTGCTGCCAAGACTCAACGTAAGAGAGTGCAAGCCATGCAAAATAAAGCTTTACGCCTAATCACAGGTTGTCCATGGTATGTCAGGAACTTAACCCTCCATAAAGACTTAAATCTGGCGGTTGTCTAGGACCAGATTGCGTTCCACTCAAGCCGATACAATGATCGTATGTTGGTCCACAGCAATCGCTTGGCCAGACACCTGGCTACAGCCATACCTATCCGGCGGCTTAAAAGCCGCCATTTTAGCCTTTTCCCACGAGTGGGTTCACGGCTCAGGAGGCGTCTATGAGGTCACCCAAGGCCGTAATTAACTTAATACTGTTTATACAAACCTGGCGACACTTAATTTGCTTCTAAGCGCATTATAGGACAATTTGAGTCCTGATAGGCACTTGATAAAATAAAATCATATATAAAGACTGATGTAATTTGAAATTTGTTCATTTTTTTTCTGGAGTCTTTGTATTTAGTTCTTATTTTTGCATAACTTATGTTCCATTTTTCATTTTATAATTATTTGTTTGGTTTGCTCGAGGTCTGGGGTTTATTTATTCAAACCAAATTGAAAACGCAATCTTGTTTGCATCTAACCAATATATTTCGAATGCGCTTCGGCAACCGTCTTCAGGGCACTAACACAAAAAAACAAAAACAATTAACATTAAGATACATTAAATAAAATTAAAACAATTACTTAAACAATTTAAAATTTTTTTTGACGTGGAGGTTGAAACTTTTTTTTTCATATGTTTATGTAAAAAGTACATTAATTTATGCAAATGTATATAACAGGCAGAAGGAAGCATCTCCGACCCCATAAAGTATATATATTCTTGATCAGCATCAAAGCCGAGTCGATCTAGCCATGTCCGTCTGTCTGTTTGCAAAGAAGTAATGAAGTGGATGGGGCAGCTAGCGCAAGTTGTAAGAATTTCTGTCTTCATGTACACACACACATTCACGTGCGTCTTTATTGAATTCAATCATCAAAATTACAATTTCGATTGTATTGTATGTGCTACAATTTTAATTAAGTTTTTTTCGTTTGAAAAAAGTTCTTGGTATGGTTGTGGAGTATGAGGAGGTGCTAGAAGTTCCAACGATTGAAGTTAGTTGCGAACCCGAACATGGAAAACCAAGCATTTATATTATATTGTATATGTATATATTCTCGGCGAGCTGCAAGCTCAAACCATAAAATCAAGAGGATGTTTTTTGTTTTTGTTTAAATTATGACTTTATACATTTACCCATTAAAGAATAAATGTGTGTTCATTCTCAAATTAAATGCGTATTTATGATTAATATCAGTTGGTGTAATCAATGCTCATTTTTATGCCCTGAGCCCATTGAAAATGGGTAAAAAGGGTATATTGTATTTGTGCAAAATGCAAATGTATGTAACAGGCAGAAGGAAGCATCTCCGACCCCATAAAGTATATATATTCTTGATCAGCATCAATAGCCGAGTCGATTTAGCCATGTCCGTCTGTCCGTCCGTCCGTCTGTCCGTCCGTCCGTCCGTCCGTCCGTCCGTCCGTCCGTATGTATGAACGCAAGGATCTCAGAACCTATAAGAGCTAGAGAGCTCAAATTTTAGATGTAGATGCTCCTAGTGCCTGCGCAGATCGAGTTTGTTTCCGATAATCGATAACTTACTCCGTTTCCAAGCAATCGATAAAATCGATATCAACATACTGTTTTTTTTAGCAAATTGGGTAACTAATAAGAGCTAGAGTCACCAAACATGATATGTTGCTTTTAGAATTTTATATATATGTCAAGTATCTTTATTTTTATACCTATCGCCACCTCCCCTCTAACACTGCACAGCTATAAATCAAGTTAATAACCCAACTTATATTGCCAACCAATCTAAGCCACAATTTTAATGCAATTAACTTTTTGAGAATACACAAATATTCTATGGTACAATAATATATACTGTAGAAAATTTCATTAAGCTCGGTTAAGAGAAAACCAATGTTATATGTAACTGCGCAATTGGATGGCACAGCTAGCGAAAACATCAAGAATTTATGTACTTAAATACATTCATGCGCGTCTGCTTTGCATTCTAACAGCATTGTAATTGCGACTTTTTTCTGTAATGCTATTTTAGTTCGTTTTTTTTCTCAATGATACTTAATTATTGGTGTGGCTGTTGAGTAGAGGCATAGCAAGTGCTGCGGTCTGTCGCGAGTTCGAGCCCTACTTGGGAAACTATTTTTTTTTGTTTGCTGGTTTGTCTGATGAGTAGAGTCGTCAGCAAGTAATACGGTCAGTTGCGAGTTCGAATCCTGCCAAGGGAACTTTTTTTTTTTAATTTATCTTTATTACTTCAAACGAGCGCGATGCGCGAACTGCATTTGGTGTTGGAATGGGAGGGTTCAGGGTATTCCCTAGCGGGAGTTCCCGACTAGAACCTCTTACTTGCTTTTCTTATTCATTTAAAATTAATTATAATTATAATTAAGTAAACCTTTGAGAATGCTTTTTCTTATTTTCACATACATACATACGTTCTATACCTATGCTGCGAATTTTGCGGTTTTAAGTGATTTAACAACGATTTTTAATCAAATAAACTATTTTAGTCGGTTCCGAGCGATTGAAAATAAATAAATTTCAGTGTTTCGATTCACTTTTCGGTGCTTAAGGTGAACGGACGTGCTCGCGGAAAACAATTAATAACCAAAACTCCAGTGCGCACTATTGGCTATTGCAACTCTGCACAAAGAGTGCAAAGCACCAATAATTTCGCAAAAACGAAAAAAATTAAAACAAAACTAATTGCTGACAAAACAATTTGTTTTTGGTGGATCGAAACCAAATCAAACACAAAATAAGGTGGTCACAAATTGAGCAAGTCGGCTGCGTTGCCGTGCTGACATGCACCCGACCAGCGGCAATGCCAATGGAGCGAAAATACCAGTAGGCCAACTAAATGCTGACGCCGCAACGCCGCCGAGCACCTCAATGCTTAACAGCCGTTTAGCAACAGCTGCTAACAAATTCTCCGCGCTGATGTCCGGAAGAAGTACTTCAGTCTCCCCTTCCTACCCTCTAATGGAATCCGAGGACCCCGGCAGCAGCCCACATGCTGGTGCTAGCACAATCAGACACGTTGACACCCTAGTGAAAATAGTAGAGGTCATCAAACCCAATTCGCCCGCCGCAGCTGCGGCTCGAATGATTCAAGCACAGGCAAAAAAAACTAACGACAAGCGCAAAGTCTCAGACAGCAGGACCCCACCTGCTGCGCGGCGCAAACTGAACAAAACTAACACCTTCCCAATTGGCACTGATGGTTCCAATAAATTTGCACTCTTGGCCCCACCCGATAACGTCGAAGACATGGATACTGACGAATCTGAGGCCGAGCAAGAAGAGAACCTGCATGCCTCAGCGACTCCTCAGGTTGGCGACAGCGACAGCCAGCTCAACGCTGTAGCCCATACCAGCACCAGCTCCTCCGTGCCCGAAATAAGGGCCAACAACAATGCCCCCACTGGAGGAAAGAAGCCACCCCCCATCGTACTAAATCGGGTCAGCGACATCAACGACGTGTGGCTCCTACTATCCGAAGTAGCGGACAACTTGACCATCAAATCCAACCTAGGTAGGACTATGCGACTCCTAGCCAATGATGTGCCCACATACAGGGCCATCGTACAGATACTGGATGAACACAAAATTGAGTTCTACTCATACCAGCTGCAGGAGGAGAAGCCCTATCGCATAGTTATCAAAGGCCTCCACCACTCCACACGCAACCGAGAACTCGTCGACGACCTGCGGACCCATGGCCACACCGTTCTCCACGTGCACAATCCGAGCAGCAAAGCTACCAAGGAGCCCATGAACATCCACTTCATCAACTTGCAGCCGGCGACCAACAACAAGGAGGCTCTTACTATCAGGAAGCTGTGCAAGCAGGTGGTCAAGGTTGAGACTGCTAGAAGAAGCCAGGATGTGGTGCAATGCCATAGATGCCAGGAGTACGGGCACAGGGCCACATACTGTAGAAAACAACACAAATGCGTTAAATGCGGGCTCAATCATCGCTCTGCTGATTGCACACGGCCCGACTCAGTACCGGCAACATGCGTCCACTGCGGTGGTAACCACCCTGCCAACTATAAGGGCTGCGAGTGGTTCACTGAATATACAAAGCGTGCGGGAGCCCCAAAGCCCGCCAAATTGAAAAATCTCCCACCGGCCCAAGCTAACCGAAGCCGCAGCAATAAAGTTCATGGGCCTACACCTGTTGTCTTCCCCCGTACAGCACCCACTGAACAAGTAGAAGGGCTTTCATACGCCGCTGCCACCAGAATAGGACTAGCTGCATTCAGTAAAGAGAACAACGTCCCCAGCGCTAGCCAGCGAGAAGGACCAGCGCAAGCTAGGCTACATAGATTGCTGAGGGAGCATCAACAGGAGAGGCTGACTGCGCAACAACAGCAACATCAGATATCTGGAAACGGGGAAGGACTTTCCTCTGCCATCAAGGACATGAGCCGAGCCATCGAGAGGATGACAGAAATGCAACAGCAGGTTTTGGGTATGCAACAGCAAATCCTTACCCTTCTAACAGCGTTACTATCCAAATGAACACACCACTGAAGGTGCTAATCTGGAATGCCAATGACATTTCAGGTAAAGTACTAGAGCTGGAGGCCCTAGTACAAAAATACGCAATCGGAATAATTCTGCTGTCAGAAACTAGAACCAACGGTCCAACTTTCCCTAAAATCTTTGGCTTTGAGGCATACCCTGTACACTGGACTCAAAATCGCTCAGCTAGCGGTGGCTGCGCTGTCCTCGTTCGGAGTAACTTGGTTCACTTTCCGCAATTGACTATTACTAACCGTGTTTACCAATACTCGACTGTGAAAGTCTCCACTGATGCTGGCAACGTGGACTTTGGAGCAGTCTATTGCAGACCAAATGAGCAGACGTCGACTGACGACTTCCACGTCATACTCAACTCGGCTGGAAGCAGATATCTGGTGGGAGGCGACTGGAATGCAGATCACTGGCTGTGGGGCGCAAATAACAGCAATGCGCGCGGCCTTCAACTAGCTAGCAGCCTAGCGCACCGTCAAGCGAAAGTACTGGCCACAGGTTCTCCCACAAGATACCCGTACGGCAGCCGAGGCACTCCGTCTTGTATAGACTTCGCCATCTACCAGGGGATCCCTGACCAGTGCCTCTCAATCGCTGACGATTGGGATCTCCCCAGCGATCACCTAGCCCTGATAGTTACCCTGGAGAGCAGGGCCAGGGTGGTCAGCGCAATACCGAGGCTGATCAACGCACGCACTGATCTCGGCGTCTTCCAGAGACAGATGAGTGAAAGTATACATCTCAACACTGAAATCTGCACTGGACGGGATGTAGAGGACGCCATTGAGCTACTTAACGCAAAGATACGCGCAGCAGCAGCCGAAGCCACCCCCCCACCAGTTGCCAGGCGGCTGGACAATGCTGGCAACGGGCTGCCCGCAGACATAGACAACCTGCTCAGGATCAAAAGGCGGAGCAGACGCAGGTTCCAGACGACAGAGCATCCGTGGGACAAGGCGGAGTGGCGAAGAGCGGAGCGGCAACTGAAGGAGGCCCTTCGCAGACACAAAGACGCATCCTTCTCTAGAAGGTTGGAGAGCATGGACTATACCCATGACTCAGGATACTCGCTCTGGCGAGCAACTAAAAACCTGAAGCGCCAACCCTGGAGAACCGTTCCCCTTCTTCGCCACAATGGTAATTACTGCCTCACAGATGAAGAGCAAGCTGATACCCTCGCCAGCCACCTGGAGGAACGGTTTACTCCCTTCAATCTGGCCTCCTCAGAAGAGCTCGATGAAACAACCCGAGCGTTGGAGACACCGCTACAGATGTCACCACCTATCGGCCCCATCCGCGTGGAGGAGGTGATCAACGTCGTCAAAGTCCTTCCCAGGGCTAAAGCACCGGGCCATGATGGAATATGCCACACCACTCTGAAGGCCCTACCAATGCGCGCGCTCCTTTTTATAACGTTGATCTTCAACGCCATATTAAGGACGCAACACTTCCCTGTCCAGTGGAAGTTAGCGAGGATCCATATGATCCATAAGTCGGGCAAGCCGGAATATGACCCTGAGTCATATCGGCCGATCAGTCTCCTGCCTTCCTTGTCGAAGGTCTGGGAAAGACTGATTGTCGCCCGACTTTCAAGGCTTATGGATCACATGGCCATCCTTCCTGAACACCAATTTGGATTCAAGGGAGGGCATGGCGCTGTCGAACAGGTTCACAGAGTGACTAACCATATTCTTAAGGCTTACGACGTTAAGCAGGCCTTTGACCGAGTCTGGATTGATGGATTGCTCCAGAAAATCAAGATGAGTCTTCCCGCCCCCTTCTTTCTACTTCTGCGCTCTTATCTAATGGAGCGAAAGTTCGAAGTCAAAGTTAGAGCAGCAATCTCTCCTGCCCGCAAAATGAAGGCGGGTGTCCCCCAAGGCAGCGTACTGGGCCCCTTTCTCTACAACTTGTACACAGCAGACATCCCCACTCCGGATGAACTACACGAGTTTGCCACCCCAGGCAAATACTTGATGGCTACATTTGCCGATGACGTGGCAATATTTTACTCAGCCCACTGCGAGTACGAAGCCACTGACGGTGCCCAGGAATACATTCACTTGCTTGAGAGCTGGACACGCAGGTGGAACATCAAGCTCAATGCCTCCAAATGCCAGGCGGTCAACTACACACTGAGGCGTGGCAAGCCTCCAGCAGTCTGGATAGACGGTAGCCCCCTCCACCCTGGCGGAAGCGCCAAGTATCTTGGAATAGTACTGGATAAGAGGCTTAGTTTTCGGGCGCACATCGACGGCCTTCTTAAGCAGTGCCGCTATAAGATGGCCAAGGCCAACTGGCTACTAAACCCCAACAGCCCATTGCCACTTCGCTGCAAACGGGTAGTTTACAACTTCGTGGTGGCACCAACTTGGAGATACGGTATTCAGGTTTGGGGCATTGCATCTCGGACAAATCGAAGACGGATTCAGACACTCCAAAACTTTGTCTTGCGCCGAATTACGGGTGCTGACTGGTACGTCAGAAATTCCACCTTGCACAGAGACCTCAAAATGGAGACCATAGACAGCCAAGTCGGAGCATTCGCCAACCGGTACAGCTTGCAGCGACACTGCAGCCGGGTAGCAAGAGACCTCGCTGGGAGGTGTGTAATCAGGAGGCTCAAGAGAAGATCGTTCAAGGACCTCCTCCAACCACGACATAGGAGACGCCCCAGAGTCCCCCGACTACCTACGTGACGATGCAGCCTTACTCAAAAAGCCGCCTTTGACGTTTGTCCGCGATAAAGCCTGAGGACCCAACCAGGCTTGGCGTAATTTCACCTAAGCCAACTGTGTTGTAATAAAAATGTATGCTATTTTTGATTCAATACAATAAACAAACAAAAAAAAAAAAAAAAAAAAAAAAATTTCAGTGTTTCGTGACCATTTTAACAAAAACTGTGCATTAGATAGACAGATAAAAATAGTTTTCGGCCGTTACTATTTGGCGTGTATGTGCAAGTGTGTGATAGACACTTATTAGGAACCGTATTTGTGCGAATGCCATTCGCACAGCTGGTGCTGTGAAATAGACCTACTTCCCCCTGCACCAATCAAGTGTGAGATATTTGACTTGCGCGCCTAATTTCATCTATATTGTATGTATGTATTTATATATATACATAGTGTGACTTCGTTTTCATTAGCTGCTGCTAGAAAAGAAACTTGTGAGCGGATTGTGACAGTCGTGTAGTGCCTTTTTTGGATCTTGCTCAGGACTCTTATGTTGTTTTACCATCTGGAGCTCCATTTTAATTAAAATCGCAAGTTTATTAATATAATTTTTATTTTTAAAGTCTTTTTGAAGACTATTCAAATATTTAGTACCAACTTTTTATTTATTTTAGACATATTACATAATAATAAATCCATTTATTTAGAAAACTTTTTATTTTTTTCAGACATATTACATAATAACAAATCTATTTTTTATTAGTTAATATAATATTATATTATATAAAATTATAATATATATTATACAATTTTAAAAATATAAATTTATATTTTTAATTTTAACTTAATTTAATTGCAATTAATTTAATTTAATTTAACTAATTCAATTAATTATTTTAAATAATAATTAAACTTTAAAAGATTGCATTTTTAATGTTATTAAAATTTTATAGCTAGTAAAATGACTAGGACAAAAAAGTTGAAGATTGAATTTTTATTAGTATTAAAATTTTATAGCTAGTAAAATGACTAGGACAAAAAAGTTGTCAGTTCTTAATAGGTCTCAGAGACAACGAGCTAGAAATCAGATAAATAGGTGTAATTCTGAACTCTGAACAGGAGAGAATATACAATACATAGAGTCTCAAGAGAGAGCGTAGAGAAAGTGACGGTTTTAGCCAAAATGAGAGGAATAGGAATAGGCAACGAAACCAATTTCGCAGACAAGACTCAGACAAGATACTGAAGACCATTCGACTCGATGAGCTAATACTCCAGTAAGGCAACAGGAGCAATTAGCTGATACTTCGCGACGATCGACAAAATTTCTCTTGAGGTTATTGAAAGCAAGTGTAGTGCAGAAGTAAGCTCCGATATTTTATATCTATCCTCTATATTTCCCTGTGATAATAATAAATATAGTTTTTTAAAAACATGTAGTCGTAGCATTAAATTAGCGAAAAAACCAAAAACTTCTATAACAAATGGCCTAGATTTTCCCGATCAGCCAGATTGTTTGAAAGGCTTAACGCTTTTAGAGGAAAGGCTGATTTCCCCTCGCCTTCCTTTTATGATTATTAAGTCTTTAGGATATGGCCGACAAAATGCATTTACAGTACAGTGGTACAGTGGTCAATGTACCCATTCTTGTGGCCAATGTTGTAACGTCCCTTCCGAGGGCGTTTAATGAGAGCGAGGTAGTGCAAATTCGTCTCAAACGTAGGATGGAATATAGCCATGATTTCATGGCTGAAACCATTAGGCCTTCTAAAGTTGCTGATGCAATAAAATTTTTAGAAAAAAACAACGAGCTTTACAGAAAGCATCGAATTACTGTTACCGAACAGTGGTTGTCGTCCTTTTCGTCTGTCGAAGTTCCGTTTGTTGCATCTGCTGATGACAGGGACTTAGTATCACAGTTAGTGGCAAGATCTGCTCATGCCTCCATGGATGAGCAGAATAATATAGAAGAAGATATTAATCCAGGAGGCATTATTAGAAAAGGTCCCTGTCGAAAATATTGCCATGCAAAGAATAGTTATAGCTTAGAGGGTCAGCGGCCTTTAGACATTTTTTTTTGTGGAGTTAGACTCTTTGGGGGAGGACAAGTGGGTGTTTCCTTTTGAGCCGTCTTGTTGTTGAGCTGGTGTCTAATAGGCTGATGACAAGATTTTTTGGGTGGTTGCCTAGTCTAGCGATGTAGCGATCACTTAGCTTGGCCATAACCTCTTTTACCCAAGGAATATTTTGCTGGCTGTGAATTACCTTATTTGCATGATAAATATGCGCGTTAGATAAGATACCAAGAGTTTTATTTTGACACCGCTGAATAATGCTTAGGTTGCTCTTGCTGGCGGTACCCCAAAGATGGATGCTGTAAGTCCATGTTGGCCTTATGATTGATTTATAAACTAAAAGCTTGACGTGAAGCTTCATTTTGGACTGCCTGCCTATCAGCCAGTAAAATTTTTTTAGCTTGCTTTCAGCCTGTTTCCTTTTGCGCACAATGTGATCACGCTATGTCAGCCGTCTGTCGAGTGTGATGCCTAGATAGTTGGGCGTTGTGCTCACCGGAATCTGTAATCCATCTAGGAAAACTGGGTCTGAAAAGGTGGAACATCGCGGTCAACCAGGTGTAGTGTATATAAATGTAAAGTATGCGGCACTTTGTCGCATACAATAACAATTATACATTAAACAAGCCCAGAGCCACTTTATATTGGCTCTGGCTCATATTACGCAGCGCAGTTCACTAGCCTCTCTAGCTGACGGTTTATGCTTACGCTGCACATCCCACGGTCAGGCTGAGCGCATTTCATGAGCAACATATATGCTCACTAACACAGGCATATGCAAACTACTCACTCTCCCTCTCTTTGTCGCTGTTAACCAATAACAGCATAAGTATATACATGTATCCATAGGCTAAGTGCATTATATTTACCTTGAATAAATTCAATTCAAAAACCGAAGTCAATCAGCACTAGCGTGCTTATGTTGTCGTTGTATTCATTTTTATACATGGCGACCGTGACAGGACCACGATTCCCTGCCTGGAGGCAGTAGAATAACAAGACAAGAAAATAAATAAATGCCTGCCTGGAGGCAGTAGAAGACAAAGACAATAGGAGACATAAATCCCTGCCTGGAGGCAAATGACGAGGATCGTGGACTGGAAAACTACAAATTACTGAGTGAGTAGAGTGCGCCAATGGGAAAAAACAGGGGTGGTCAGAAAACAAAAATAAATAAAAGAATAGCCCACATTAAGTGGCTATTATACACAAAATCGCCACAACCTGCTTGGACAACATCCCAAAAGTTATAGGCACAATTAGATTTCCTTAAATCTAGCCTGATAAAACAGAATTCCATTGACGCAACTCACCACTCCATAAGTAATATATGTAAACAACAAATAATAATACCACCACCGCCGTCTCAGATCCCAAAGATGAAACCAACATGTCCTAACGACTCCCCTGGACCGCTCTTCAGTGGAGCATGCAACTCAACGTGCATGACGAATACGACCTGTGCGATGACCGGCACCGGCCCCGCCTGAGCCCATAGGCCCAGGACATCAGCAGCAGCCAATCAATAAGCGCGAGGGGCACACCGCCACTTGCGTCACCGAGGGAGCATCAGCGTGCCATATCCGGAGACGCCTAGCTGATGCAGCGGACGAGCAGCAGATGCAGCATAAATAAACTTCATATTTTTAATTATAAGCATAACATTTTTGTAAAATTGAGCAGAATCTTTTCTGCCCGATTAGAAGCATAGCCCGTAAAGCTATGCGAAACGATAGGTAGGATCTTGTAAAAACCATAATTATCCTATGTATGAGGATAATAAAATAAGTAAAACCAAATTTCAATTGCAAAATAAGCCATATATATATCACATAAGATCATCAATAAACTTAGAAAACAGACCCAAAATGGGTTTAGTAGATATCAAGTAGAGTGGGGATTTCTAGTTCAATTTGCTGAATAAGTTCACTCGTTCATTTTCTGCACGTGAACTAAATCGGTCATTTAGTTGACTCGTTCATTTATTCAGTCGGTCATGAACGATGAATTCTGCTCAGCTATTCAGTCGGTCGCGAACTATTCGCTTAGTTCAGTTATGCACTCGATCATGAACGATTCGTTTAGCTTAGCTATTCAATTACACGTGAACAATATTTTGTGTTTAGTTATTTTTCATGTTTCAGTTGTAAAAAATATGTTATACCTTTTATATATTATACTGTACCATTGATAATAGATACTTACAAGTTGGAGGTTAAAACTCAACAAATAAATACTGAACTTTAAATCCCGCCATCTCATTTATTTATTAAAAACTGAACATCTCAAAAGAATGTATCGTTCATAAACGGCTGAACTGCTGAGTGAAATACATCGTTCATGAACGAGTTGCTAGACGGAATGTAAAGTTCATGACCGACTGACCGAATACGGAGTGTATCGTTCATGACCGACTGAACGAGTACGGAATACATCGTTCATGGCCGACTGAATAGCTGAACGAGTGAACTAAATGACCGATTTAGTTCACTAATCACTGAATAAGTTCAGTAGTTCATTTTAATGACCCGTTCAATCGAACTTGGTCTGAACTAAACGACACAACTAAACGACACAAAATATCATTGATAATGATATTATCAAGACAGTGAACTCCACTGCTAATGTTATAAATAAAGTTGAAGCCGAGACTCCAGATCAGAAGCTAATTGTAACATTGTTAATAATAATAGTAGCTATAATTTGCATAAACATGTTTCATAAAATTTACAAACTGTACGACCAATGTTTAAAAAAGAAATACTTAAGCAGGGCTAATGATCTGGAAAAATATAACAATGTACTAGAAGTATAAAATTTAAAAATGTATACAATAAATAATAAACTTAAACTAAAAATTAAATATATATAAAAACTGAAAAAAAAGGAAAAATAAGAAGATTCTTAAAATTTGACACAATAGAAGCAATTAGAGAGGTCTATGTTAGAGATTCCTATTTTAAAGAAAGAATTCTACAATTGGTCTCAACGACCCCAGTAAGCATATATGAATTAGAAACTTTATATGTGGATGCATTTTATTTAAATTTTTCACCGTTATTCCATTGTACAAAAACACAAAAAGGGATAGTATTGACAACCCTTCCGGGTATACAAGTTAGGTCGATCATTAAAGAGCATCCAATACTAGGAAGAACAATAGACTTCGTTGTATTCAAAAAACCAGCAATATAATGAATAAAATTATACATCAAACAAATTCCTATAAATGGAATGGCACCAGATAGCTGAAAAAATAAAGCTGCATAGATCGAATTTCGATAAATCATATAAGTGCCTAAATAAGAGCGCACCAGTTTTGCAACCAACCATAATTAAACACACTGAGATTCTTGTATTGAATACAATGAAATCAGGAGTTTAATTGAGGAGTGGCAGCATAAACTCACAAGCTTACACAGAGTCCAAACTTCGGACATTTTACAACGTCTTAGGGATAATCTGGTAAGCTTAAACGAAAAGTACAATCTCCAGCTTTATTTACCATCGGCATTAAACACGCCGATAACATTTGATAAGTCACTATTGACAAACTCAGAAAACGACCAAATAGAAGACATAAAATTATTAAACATGGCTCAGACAGTTGTAGAGTTTTTAAAATTAGCCTCGTCACTCTTACCAGAGTTCGATGGAAAGGCCGAAAACCTACAAAGTTTTTTGGGTGCATTGAATCTAATAGATTCTTTAAAAGGCACTCACGAACTAACTGCAGTAAGCATAATAAAGACTAAACTGAAGGGCCACGCTAGAAATTTGATAAGTAATGAGCAGACAATTCTCGCCATTATAATTCAATTATCCAAAGCAGTAAAAGGAGAATCTGTAGACGTTATATCTGCAAAACTTCTTAGTCTGCAACAAAAGAGCAAAACGGCTAATCAATACACCCAAGAGGTGGAAAAATTGACACAGGCTCTTGAAGGTGCGTATATCAGTGATGGTTTAAGCCCGGATCTAGCAAACAAATACAGTTTAACATTAGCTGTAAAGGCCATGACACAAAATTGCGCAATTGACAGAGTAAAACTGATCATGCAAGCAGGAATATTCAACACCATGAATTATGCCATTTCAAAATTTGTCAACAGTTGTACGGAAGCAATAGGCCAGGCAAATTCTGTTTTGTACTTCCGTCAACGACAATATGGAAATAATAGAGGAAACCGAGGTAATTATCGTGGCAGAGGTAATTATCAGAACAACGGTTCCAGAAATAATAACCAAAGTTATAACAGAAACTATAATAGGGCACAAGGCCAAAATAGAGGAAACTCTAGAGGCCGTGGCAACTCGAATCGAGGCCACAACAGTAATGTCCGAGTTACACAACACAGTTCGGAAAACTCCGAAAAACCTTTAGATACGCAAAACTATAAACCAATAAGGTTCACACCATCAATCTCAACCTCAGTATATTTGTATCATTTTATCATGTAGCAACAGGTAAAAAGCTCATTTTTCTAACAGATACACGTTCGAATGGACGGCCGACTGCCAACATGCATTCGAACATCTCAAATCGGCACTAATAAACCCAATATTATTACAATACCCAGATTTCCGCAAAGAATTTTGCATTATAACTGATGCAAGTAAGCAAGCTTGTGGAGCGGTTTTAACTCAAAACCATAATGGACTCCAACTCCCAATTGCTTATGCATCACGTTCATTTACTAAGGGCGAAAGTAATAAAAGTACAACAGAACAAGAATTAGCAGCAATTCATTGGGCAATAACACATTTCAGACCATATATTTATGGTAGACATTTCACTGTCAAAACAGATCATAGACCACTTACATATTTATTTTCAATGGTCAATCCAAGTTCCAAATTAACACGGCTTGAGTTATAGGAATATAATTTTACGGTAGAGTATCTAAAGGGTAAAGATAACTATGTAGCTGATGCGTTATCAAGAATAACCATCAAAGAACTAAAAGATTTACAAGTTAAAGTCCTGAAAGTCACTACCAGGCACCAAAGTAAACAGAAAAACTCCTGCGCAGGAAAAGATCAAGTAGGTTTGCCTATGCAAACTCTTGACAACGCTTCTAAGCCCAACGTATATGAAGTCATTTGTAATGACGAAGTACGAAAAGTAGTGGCATTGCTTATATTAAATAATATATATTTCTTCAAACATGGAAGGAAAGTTATAGCAAGAATTGATGTTATTTTTATACACAGGAAAAATCCACCTATATTGCGCAGCGTGAAGGTGGTATGGGTGGACTTTTCCTGGTTGACCGCGATGTTCCACCTTTTCAGCCAGCTGTCTAGGGAGTCCAATTGACGCCGCATAATGGAGGACGCGTACTGCGGTGTGTTGGCCATTGTAAGAAAAGCAGTATCATCTGTGTACGTGGCCACTAAGAGGCTCTGATCCAGGCTGACAGGCATGTCGACTGTATACACCGTGTATAACAGAGGTCCCAGAACGCTGCCTTGTGGGACTCCGGCTCTGATATTCTTTATAGATGAGATAGCATCACCGCACTTAGTGTAAAACTGTCTGCAGGGGATGTAGTATTACAGAAATTTAAAGTAGGATGCTGGTAAGTTTGTCTTATGTTTATGCAGTAGACCGGGGTGCCATACCCTATCAAAGGCTTGCTTCACGTCGAGCATGACCGCACAGCAGTACTTCTTTTCTTCGAATGCCTGCATTATTCGCTCTACTATCCTATGGCACTTTTCCGGTATTCCGTGGAGGCGCCTGAAGCCGAACTGATGGTTTGGGATCTAACCAGCCTTGTTCAATACTGGCAGCACTCTACGTAAAAAAACTCTTTCGAACAATTTAGAGAGAGTAGCCAGTAAGCTTATGGGACGATAGGAGGAGAGATCGCCCTCAAGTTTACCAGGCTTTGGTATTAAAATTACCTCAGTTCGCTTTCACTGGGAAGGGAAATGTCCAATTTCAAAGCATCTGTTAATAATGTTGGTCAACCACTGGATACAATTTTTGGGAAGCATTTTTATCGCCTTTGCGTCGATGCCATCGTGTCCTGGCGCCTTTTTCCGGTTGAGTAGGGCAACCTCATTCTCTATCTCGTCCAGGGATGCTGATGCGATCCGTGTGTCACCCACACTTGGTAGCTCTAAGAAACGGATAGTGTCCGATTTGTCCGCCAATGAGCAGCGATCAAACGGCGTGAATGAGTCATGAAGGTGCTCTGCAAAGGCATCTGCTCTTTTTTGGTCTGATTGGCACCAGTCCCCGTTTGCTTTTCGAAACACAGCTGCCCTTATAATAGGCCGTTTAATATGGCGTATGACCTGCCATGGGTCTCCTGGTTCGAGATCCTCGAGGAACCTATCAAAGGCGCTCTTCCTCGCGTTTTGTAGTAGCTCCTTTAGGCGTTTTGTGACTCTGTTGAGGAGGTTTTTATCCAATGGGCTGCGGGTAGAAAACCAATTACGCCTGAGTCTTCTCTTTTCCGCAACGAGAGCGGCTACCACAGGAGTCCAAAGATAAAGGTCTCTTGCTGGCGTTCCAGAGTTAAAGCTGTTTCTTGGGGTAGCTATCTCTGCAGCATTATGAATTTCCTGGGTTAGGACTGCTACTACACTGTCAATGTCGTCAGCGGAGGAAAGTGTGGCGTTAGGGTTGTCCCTGGTTAGCAGCCGTGTTTTGTATCTGTCTATGTCCATGTTGTTTTTAATACCCCGACCGGGGTATTCATATGTAGTCTTACAGCGGTGTGGTCGGAGATTAAATTCTCGTTAACAATTCTATTAATTGGAAGCTATACCTTTGGAGATAGCAATGTCCAGTATGTCAGGGATCTTGCGCAGATCCGTGGGCCAGTAGTGAGTTCACCAGGTGAGTGGCGGCTAAGTCCTTTTTTCTGAATGCATCGGCAAAGAGCTTGCCCTTTGGGGTTGTTCGTTCGCGAGCCCCACCAGGTGTGTTTGATATTGAAATCGGTTCCAATTATAATCCTGGGGCCGAGGCTTTCCAAAAGATGACTAAGCTCGATGTCCCTAACGTTATACCTGGGTGTTAGTCTTACGTGCACTTACGCGCTGGCGTATGAATTGGTGAGCACGCGTGCTTCTACCCAATAGGAACGGTTGTTAAACGAATATTTTTATAATTTTAGGAGAATTTAATTTTGAGCTCAATGTCTACACTCAAAATCCTATTCCTATATACCTTTAGACATGATCGAAGATTGTGAATCAGAGGAGCTGACCTTCCCAACTATTTTTGCTGGCATTAAGAGAAAGTGTCCAGAAAGTTTTACAGCCATAGTTAGGTCACAACTTTGATAGGAGAGGTTATAGAACAGATAAATTAGTTCTCAATTTAAAAAAATTAGAAATGATTAATATAAGGAATAGTACTTCCATTTGCTTACGTAAGCACAGCGCCACTCGAGGCATTACGGCAGCACAAGCCCTTAATGAGGGGTATTTAGAAAATGTAATACGTCACGATGATTGCTAAAGGGTTTTGAAAAATATTCGCACTTCACCTGCGCATTGGGAAGGAGAAAAGAAGAAGGTCATGGCGATAATTAGGCAGATTGGTCTTCCGACCTTTTTTATAACCTTTTCGGCAGCAGAGACTAGATGGGCAGAGCTGTTAGTTTCACTTTCTAAGAATTTAGATAGGTTAGAAATGTCAGAATAATTGGCAGCTAATTTAAGTTTTGACAATAAAGCCCGTCTAATTAAAGCCGACCCTGTTACTTGCGCTAGGTATTTTGATTTTCGTTATAGGCAGGTTTTAAAACTAATGAAAAAGGAAGGCGGTGTTTTTGGTAGTCACAGAGTTATAAATTATTATTGGCGAGTTGGGTTTCAGCAAAAGCGGCTCCCCCCACATTCATGGCATGTTTTGGCTGAAAGATGCCCCGAAAATTTACTTGACTGATGCCTCAAGCATTCCGTCTGTAAAGTCCTTTATTGATCAGTTTATCACAACTGAAACAAATAACCCGGATGTGGCTCCATTTTTGGAGTATTAAACTCACAACCACGGGCACTCATGTAGGCTAGAAGTTAGGGCACAACAAATATGTAGATTTGGTATTCCATACCCTCCCATGCCCCAAACAGAATTTCTATTCCCATTGGATGACGATGCTGAAAATAAAGAAGTGCATCGCAGAAATTTCAGGGCGTTTTAGAATATCCGTTTGATCGTGAAACCATAGATTACGTTAGCGATTTCAACCACTTTTTGTCCCACGATCAACTTAACTTAAGTTATAAATGCACTCAGGTCGAGTATAATAAAGCCCAAAATATATTTAAAGCGATCATTCGCAGCAATTAAGCTTAACGCATATAATACTCACCTCCTTCTACTGCAGCGAGCCAATAAAGATATCCCTATGCTTGCTGTAGTTACGTCGTTAATTATATTAAGAAGTCCCAGAGAGGACTTCAAAGCTAATGCGTAAAGCTGTAAGTGAGATTAGCAGGGGCAATGTAACTTTAAAGCAAAGGTTAATGCATATAGGGCGTCAGTTTATTTCGGGTACGAAAATATCCGCCTAGGAAGTCGTTTACTGCTGTTTAGGTATGTCTTTGTCCGAAAGCAGTAACGAAGTGGTTTTTATTAATACCTCATTACCAGAGCATCGGGTTGGGTTATGGAAGTCTAAGCAACAGTTGCAAAACTTACCCGATGACTCAGTAGCAATATTGGAAATGGGACTTATAGCCCATTATGTTCAGTGCCCCGACGCTTTAGATAGTTTATGCCTAGCTGATTTTGCTGTTTTTTACAGTTTTAGTAAACATCATAGTGGTACCCGCCAGAATATAGATGATGTTGATGAAATCGATACACCCAGGGCTTCCCAGCAACTAGTTTTCGCACTTCGCGATGGTAGCGGGTTCGTAAAGAAGAGGAACACTCACATTACAATTAGGTATAGGAGATTTAATATTAATACCGATAGGAGCAATTATTTTTGAGAGTTGGTTATGTTGTATGTCCCATGGAGGGATGAAAATGTAGAATTAGAAGCAAGTGACTGCGAATCGTTTCAGGCCAGAATTCGAAGTTAATCGAGAGTAATCGCAAGAAATATAATTAGTTTACAGCGAGCTTCAGCAGGCTCTTGAAAATGCAGTGCAGGCAGAAAATGAAGAAAATGTTGAAAATCAAGAAGTAGTAGATGATAGATTTCGCGTATTAGGATTGCCAGAAATAAATCCTCATTTAAATGTCTAAAACATTAATGACGAGAATCTAGATTCAGAAGATAGCAATGTCCGATTATTAAAACTTCCAGCTATAGTTTCAGCTGAAAGCTTAGCAGATATAGTCAGGTCACTTAATTTAAAGCAGAAAACATCTTTTACACCAATTTTGCACAATGCTAAAAATAAATCCGTTTTCAACGAATTTGTTGGTGGTGGTGCCGGTGTCGGAAAGAGTCGACTTATTATAGCCCTTTTTCAGTCTTTGTCCGTAATGTACAATAGTAGGCCAGGAAGTAATCCAACTTCTCCTAAAATACTATTGTGTGCTCCAACAGGCAAATCAGCTTTCGGAATCAGGGGCTCAACACTGCATTCCATGTTTTCATTACCAGTTAATCAATCTGGTTCCGATTTAAGGGCTTTAAATAGTTTTTTTTTTTTATAAATGTTTATTGTATTGAATCAAAAATAGCATACATTTTTATTACAACACAGTTGACTTAGGTGGTATTTCGCCAAGCCTGTTTGGGTCCTCAGGCTTTATCGTGGAGAAACGTCAAAGGCGTCTTCATTGAGTAAGGCTGCATCGTCACGTAGGGAGTCGGAAGGCTCTGGAGCGTCTCCTGTGTCGTGGTTGGAGGAGGTCCTTAAAGGATATTCTCTTGAGCCTCCTGACTACACAGGTCTCTTGCTACCCGGTTACAGTGTCGCTACAAGCGTTCGTTGTATTTTGTTTGGCGTATGCTTCGACTTGAGATGCAATTCCCCAAACCTGGATACCGTATCTCCAAGTTGGCGCCACCACGACGTTGTTAACTGCCCCTTTGCAGCAAAGTGGCAATGGGCTGTTGGGGTTGGCCTTACCAATCTTAAAGCGGCACTGCTTGAGAAGGCCGTCGATGTGCGCCCGAAAGGTAAGCCTAGATAATTGGGCGTTGTGTTCACCGGAATCTGTAATCCATCTAGGAAAACTGGGGATGAAAAGGTGGAACATCGCGGTCAACCAGGAAAGTCCACCAATACCACCTTCACGCTGCGCAAAGGAGCAGTTTCCTGTTCCACCTTTTCAGCCAGATGTCTACGGAGTCCAATATACGCTGCATAATGGAGGACGCGTGCTGCGGTGTGTTGGCCGTTGTAAGAAAAGCAGTATCATCTGTGTACGTGGCCACCAAGAGGCTCTGATCCGGGCTGACAGGCATGTCGACTGTATACACCGTGTATACACCGTGTATAACAGAGGTCCCAGAACGCTGCCTTGTGGGACTCCGGCTCTGATGTTCTTTATAGATGAGATAGCATCACCGCACTTAGTGTAAAACTGTCTGCAGGAGATGTAGTATTTAAGAAATTTAAAGTAGGATGCTGGTAAGTTTGCCTTAAGTTTATGCAGTAGACCGGGGTGCCATACCCTATCAAAGGCTTGCTTCACGTCGAGTATGACCGCACAGCAGTACTTCTTTTCTTCGAATGCCTGCATTATTCGCTCTACTATCCTATGGCACTTTTCCGGTATTCCGTGGAGGCGCCTGAAGCCGAACTGATGGTCTGGGATCCAACCAGCCTTGTTCAATACTGGCAGCACTCTACGTAAAAAAACTCTTTCGAACAATTTAGAGAGAGTAGCCAGTAAGCTTATGGGGCGATAGCAGAAGAGATGGGACTCAGGTTTACCAGGCTTTGGTATTAAAATTACCTCAGCTCGCTTTCACTGGGAAGGGAAATGTCCAATCTCAAAGCATCTGTTAATAACGTTGGTCAACCACTGGATACAATTTTTGGGAAGCATTTTTATCGCCTTTGCGTCGATGCCATCGTGTCCTGGCGCCTTTTTTCGGTTGAGTAGGGCAACCTCATTCTCAATCTCGTCCAGGGATGCTGATGCGATCCGTGTGCCGTTTTATAAACGGCGCAGCCTTTATATGAAGCAGCATGATCGCCTCCACAGTTTACGCAGTACGCTGGTTCCTGTTTACTTTTAGTGCACTCCGCTGAGCTGTGTTTATCGCCGCACTTAACGCATTTATATTCAAGCCGGCAATATCTTTGGGTATGCCCATATCCTTGACAGCGGTAGCATTGGATCTTTGAATTTTAAAGGAGGCTCGATTGTTACCACCGAACTGCATAAACATTTTATTTTGAATGCCTCATTGTTGTTGCCAGATGGCTCCAGGTTAACGAAAAAGACAAGTGTTGGCATTTTCGTGTTGCGGCTAATGGCGTTGTGGAGGTCTCTTACGTTGTGACCATGTTCAGCCATTGCTTCCTTAATCTCGCCCTTATCCGTCGAATGATGAAGTGCTTTAATAATTATACGATATGCTCGCTCATTGCGAGGTCGGAATGTATGATATCTCATTGGCGAACGCTACCCAGCTACCTAGTATCAATCAAGATGCTGTTAATTTTCTTATAATTTATTTGTTTGTCTATGTTAGTCTTACGCGCACTTACGCGCGGGCGTATGGGTTGGTGAGCACGCGTGCTTCTACCCAATAGGAACAGTTGTTAAACGAATATTTTAATAATTTTAGGAGAATTTAATTTTGAGCTCAATGTCGACACTCAAAATCCTATTCCTATATACCTTTAGACATGATGGAAGATTGTGAATCAGAGGAGCTGACCTTCCCAACTATTTTTGCTGGCATTAAGAGAAAGTGTCCAGAAAGTTTTACAACCATAGTTAGGTCAGAACTTAGAAACTTTGATAGGAGAGGTTATAGAACAGATAAATTAGTTCTCAATTTTAAAAAATTAGAAATGATTAATATAAGGAATAGTACTTCCATTTGCTTAAGTAAGCACAGCGCCACTCGAGGCATTACGGCAGCACAAGCCCTTAATGAGGGGTATTTAGAAAATGTAATACGTCTCGATGATTGCTATAGGGTTTTGAAAAATATTCGCACTTCACCTGCGCATTGGGAAGGAGAAAAGAAGAAGGTCATGGCGATAATTAGGCAGATTGGTCTTCCGACCTTTTTTATAACCTTTTCTAAGAATTTAGATAGGTTAGAAATGTCAGAATAATTGGCAGCTAATTTAAGTTTTGACAATAAAGCCCGTCTAATTAAAGCCGACCCTGTTACTTGCGCTAGGTATTTTGATTTTCGTTATAGGCAGGTTTTAAAACTAATGAAAAAGGAAGGCGGTGTTTTTGGTAGTCACAGAGTTATAAATTATTATTGGCGAGTTGGGTTTCAGCAAAAGCGGCTCCCCCCACATTCATGGCATGTTTTGGCTGAAAGATGCCCCGAAAATTTACTTGACTGATGCCTCAAGCATTCCGTCTGTAAAGTCCTTTATTGATCAGTTTATCACAACTGAAACAAATAACCCGGATGTGGCTCCATTTTTGGAGTATTAAACTCACAACCACGGGCACTCATGTAGGCTAGAAGTTAGGGCACAACAAATATGTAGATTTGGTATTCCATACCCTCCCATGCCCCAAACAGAATTTCTATTCCCATTGGATGACGATGCTGAAAATAAAGAAGTGCATCGCAGAAATTTCAGGGCGTTTTAGATTTTTAGATTACGTTAGCGATTTCAACCACTTTTTGTCCCACGATCAACTTAACTTAAGTTATAAATGCACTCAGGTCGAGTATAATAAAGCCCAAAATATATTTAAAGCGATCATTCGCAGCAATTAAGCTTAACGCATATAATACTCACCTCCTTCTACTGCAGCGAGCCAATAAAGATATCCCTATGCTTGCTGTAGTTACGTCGTTAATTATATTAAGAAGTCCCAGAGAGGACTTCAAAGCTAATGCGTAAAGCTGTAAGTGAGATTAGCAGGGGCAATGTAACTTTAAAGCAAAGGTTAATGCATATAGGGCGTCAGTTTATTTCGGGTACGAAAATATCCGCCTAGGAAGTCGTTTACTGCTGTTTAGGTATGTCTTTGTCCGAAAGCAGTAACGAAGTGGTTTTTATTAATACCTCATTACCAGAGCATCGGGTTGGGTTATGGAAGTCTAAGCAACAGTTGCAAAACTTACCCGATGACTCAGTAGCAATATTGGAAATGGGACTTATAGCCCATTATGTTCAGTGCCCCGACGCTTTAGATAGTTTATGCCTAGCTGATTTTGCTGTTTTTTACAGTTTTAGTAAACATCATAGTGGTACCCGCCAGAATATAGATGATGTTGATGAAATCGATACACCCAGGGCTTCCCAGCAACTAGTTTTCGCACTTCGCGATGGTAGCGGGTTCGTAAAGAAGAGGAACACTCACATTACAATTAGGTATAGGAGATTTAATATTAATACCGATAGGAGCAATTATTTTTGAGAGTTGGTTATGTTGTATGTCCCATGGAGGGATGAAAATGTAGAATTAGAAGCAAGTGACTGCGAATCGTTTGAGGCCAGAATTCGAAGTTAATCGAGAGTAATCGCAAGAAATATAATTAGTTTACAGCGAGCTTCAGCAGGCTCTTGAAAATGCAGTGCAGGCAGAAAATGAAGAAAATGTTGAAAATCAAGAAGTAGTAGATGATAGATTTCGCGTATTAGGATTGCCAGAAATAAATCCTCACTTAAATGTCTAAAACTTTAATGACGAGAATCTAGATTCAGAAGATAGCAATGTCCGATTATTAAAACTTCCAGCTATAGTTTCAGCTGAAAGTTTAGCAGATATAGTCAGGTCACTTAATGTAAAGCAGAAAACATCTTTTACACCAATTTTGCACAATGCTAAAAACAAATCCGTTTTCAACGAATTTGTTGGTGGTGGTGCGGGTGTCGGAAAGAGTCGACTTATTATAGCCCTTTTTCAGTCTTTGTCCGTAATGTACAATAGTAGGCCAGGAAGTAATCCAACTTCTCATAAAATACTATTGTGTGCTCCAACAGGCAAATCAGCTTTCGAAATCAGTGGCTCAACACTGCATTCCATGTTTTCATTACCAGTTAATCAATCTGGTTCCGATTTAAGGGCTTTAAATAGTTTTTTTTTTCTTTTATAAATGTTTATTGTATGGAATCAAAAATAGCATACATTTTTATTACAACACAGTTGACTTAGGTGGTATTTCGCCAAGCCTGGTTGGGTCCTCAGGCTTTATCGTGGACAAACGTCAAAGGCGTCTTCTTTGAGTAAGGCTGCATCGTCACGTAGGGAGTCAGGGTGCTCTGGGGCGTCTCCTGTGTCGTGGTTGGAGGAGGTCCTTAAAGGATATTCTCTTGAGCCTCCTGACTACACAGGTCTCTTGCTACCCGGTTACAGTGTCATTACAAGCGTTCGTTGTATTTTGTTTGGCGTATGCTTCGACTTGAGATGCAATTCCCCAAACCTGGATACCGTATCTCCAAGTTGGCGCCACCACGACGTTGTTAACTGCCCCTTTGCAGCAAAGTGGCAATGGGCTGTTGGGGTTGGCCTTACCAATCTTAAAGCGGCACTGCTTGAGAAGGCCGTCGATGTGCGCCCGAAAGGTAAGCCTAGATAATTGGGCGTTGTGTTCACCGGAATCTGTAATCCATCTAGGAAAACTGGGGATGAAAAGGTGGAACATCGCGGTCAACCAGGAAAGTCCACCAATACCACCTTCACGCTGCGCAAAGGAGCAGTTTCCTGTTCCACCTTTTCAGCCAGATGTCTACGGAGTCCAATATACGCTGCATAATGGAGGACGCGTGCTGCGGTGTGTTGGCCGTTGTAAGAAAAGCAGTATCATCTGTGTACGTGGCCACCAAGAGGCTCTGATCCGGGCTGACAGGCATGTCGACTGTATACACCGTGTATACACCGTGTATAACAGAGGTCCCAGAACGCTGCCTTGTGGGACTCCGGCTCTGATGTTCTTTATAGATGAGATAGCATCACCGCACTTAGTGTAAAACTGTCTGCAGGAGATGTAGTATTTAAGAAATTTAAAGTAGGATGCTGGTAAGTTTGCCTTAAGTTTATGCAGTAGACCGGGGTGCCATACCCTATCAAAGGCTTGCTTCACGTCGAGTATGACCGCACAGCAGTACTTCTTTTCTTCGAATGCCTGCATTATTCGCTCTACTATCCTATGGCACTTTTCCGGTATTCCGTGGAGGCGCCTGAAGCCGAACTGATGGTCTGGGATCCAACCAGCCTTGTTCAATACTGGCAGCACTCTACGTAAAAAAACTCTTTCGAACAATTTAGAGAGAGTAGCCAGTAAGCTTATGGGGCGATA
The DNA here is from genome assembly GCA_018903485.1 of Drosophila littoralis. Taxonomy (NCBI): domain Eukaryota; kingdom Metazoa; phylum Arthropoda; class Insecta; order Diptera; family Drosophilidae; genus Drosophila; species Drosophila littoralis. The sequence goes on from JAEIGF010000592.1 coordinate 9,230,547, forward strand.
GCAGAAGAGATGGGACTCAGGTTTACCAGGCTTTGGTAATAAAATTACCTCAGCTCGCTTTCACTGCGAAGGGAAATGTCCAATCTCAAAGCATCTGTTAATAACGTTGGTCAACCACTGGATACAATTTTTGGGAAGCATTTTTATCGCCTTTGCGTCGATGCCATCGTGTCCTGGCGTCTTTTTTCGGTTGAGTAGGGCAACCTCATTCTCAATCTCGTCCAGGGATGCTGATGCGATCCGTGTGCCGTTTTATAAACGGCGCAGCCTTTATATGAAGCAGCATGATCGCCTCCACAGTGTACGCAGTACGCTGGTTCCTCTTTACTTTTAGTGCACTCCGCTGAGCTGTGTTTATCGCCGCACTTAACGCATTTATATTCAAGCCGGCAATATCTTTGGGTATGCCCATACCCTTGACAGCGGTAGCATTGGATCTTTGAATTTTAAAGGGGGCTCGATTTTTACCACCGAACTGCATAAACATTTTATTTTGAATGCCTCATTGTTGTTGCCAGATGGCTCCAGGTTAACGAAAAAGACAAGTGTTGGCATTTTCGTGTTGCGGCTAATGGCGTTGTGGAGGTCTCTTACGTTGTGACCATGTTCAGCCATTGCTTCCTTAATCTCGCCCTTATCCGTCGAATGATGAAGTCCTTTAATAATTATACGATATGCTCGCTCATCGCGAGGTCGGAATGTATGATATCTCATTGGCGAACGTTACCCAGCTACCTAGTATCAATCAAGATGCTGTTAATTTTCTTATAATTTATTTGTTTGTCTATGTTAGTCTTACGCGCACTTACGCGCGGGCGTATGGGTTGGTGCGCACGCGTGCTTCTACCCAATAGGAACGGTTGTTAAACGAATATTTTAATAATTTTAGGAGAATTTAATTTTGAGCTCAATGTCGACACTCAAAATCCTATTCCTATATACCTTTAGACATGATGGAAGATTGTGAATCAGAGGAGCTGACCTTCCCAACTATTTTTGCTGGCATTAAGAGAAAGTGTCCAGAAAGTTTTACAACCATAGTTAGGTCAGAACTTAGAAACTTTGATAGGAGAGGTTATAGAACAGATAAATTAGTTCTCAATTTTAAAAAATTAGAAATGATTAATATAAGGAATAGTACTTCCATTTGCTTAAGTAAGCACAGCGCCACTCGAGGCATTACGGCAGCACAAGCCCTTAATGAGGGGTATTTAGAAAATGTAATACGTCACGATGATTGCTATAGGGTTTTGAAAAATATTCGCACTTCACCTGCTCATTGGGAAGGAGAAAAGAAGAAGGTCATGGCGATGATTAGGCAGATTGGTCTTCCGACCTTTTTTATAACCTTTTCGGCAGCAGAGACTAGATGGGCAGAGCTGTTAGTTTCACTTTCTAAGAATTTAGATAGGTTAGAAATTTCAGAATAATTGGCAGCTAATTTAAGTTTTGACAATAAAGCCCGTCTAATTAAAGCCGACCCTGTTACTTGCGATAGGTATTTTGATTTTCGTTATAGGCAGGTTTTAAAACTAATGAAAAAGGAAGGCGGTGTTTTTGGTAGTCACAGATTTTTTAATTATTATTGGCTGAAAGATGCCCCGAAAGTTGACTTGACTGATGCGTCAAGCATTCCGTCTGTAAAGTCCTTTATTGATCAGTTTATCACAACAAATAACCCGGATGTGGCTCCATTTTTTGAGTATCAAACTCACAATCACGGGCACTCATGTAGGCTAGAAGTTAGGGCACAAAAATATGTCCCATGCCCCAAACAGAATTTCTATTCCCATTGGAAGACGATGCTGAAAATAAAGAAGTGCATCGCAGAAATTTCAGGGCGTTTTAGAATATCCGTTTGATCGTGAAACCATAGATTACGTTAGCGATTTCAACAACTTTTTGTCCCACGATCAACTTAACTTAAGTTATAAATGCACTCAGGTCGAGTATAATAAAGCCCAAAATATATTTAAAGCGATCATTCGCAGCAATTAAGCTGTAGATGTAGAATCCGTTGTTCCCACAATATAATTTAAGTCAATAGATTTAATTTGGATTTCTTGTATTTAATTGGAGCAGCGAAAGTGCCGCTTCAACTTCTCATGAGTTTCTGATTTTACAAATATATCTTAGGAGCTAAGGAAGGCTAAGTCTCGCAGCTGAGCTGCCAACAGCGGAGCGGCAGCGGAGAGACGGTTATGTATTCTTAGGCATAAAGCTAGGGGTTTATGCACATACAATTGAGTTCATGTCCATGTGAGGTCCGCATGTGACAATTATGCTGACACTTGGACTTTTCGTTAGCCGACCAAAGTATACAGACCGGCTCGGATTTCGGCCACTTGGTTTAACGACTGGGACTCAGAATTTATATTTGTGTTTGTATATACATATGCAACAATGTATGGAGTACAGTGTGCATTCGATATATATGCATATTACATATCCCTCCTTTTGAAAAATAACGTAATATAATGAAGTTATTTTCCAATGTATATATTTTTATTATATAAGCAAATTTTTAAATTCCAATACATACAGAACCCATGGTGTGTAGCTCAACTCAAGGCTACACTAAAATTGTTAAATTATTATTATTTTTTTTTTTTCTTCAAATTTTCCTATTTTTTTTTTTTGTGTATATATATGGATGTGCTTAAAATATTTATAAGAGAAACAAAGTGATTATGAAATAAAAATTTTTAGCCTATCATTATGTACTATTTGTTTTTTGTTTTTATTATTTGATATTGTTATGTTATCTCTATCTCCTAGATGTTCTACCTTATAGGGACCTGTGTATTTATAATCAAATTTATCTCCTACTTCGTTTTTAAGCAAAATTTGGTCTCCTATTTTGAGTTGAATATCTCTAACTTTCCTGTCATACAATTCCTTATTTTTAGTTTTATTGTCTTCTATCATTATTCTAGCTCTGTTATAAGCTACTTCTAACCTATACTTTGATTCCTTAGCGTAGTCATCTACATTGTAGAGTGGTTCTATTCTGTCTATGCTATTAAAATGTATTGGTAAGTTCGTTGCTTTACGGAATACTAGCTCATATGGACAGTAATCATGTGCCACAGAGGGTGTCGTATTAAAACAGTATACGAAATATTGGAGCCATACGTCCCAATCAGTTTTATCTACTGAAATGTAGGATCGAATGAATTCATTAAATGTTCTATGGCTTCTTTCTACTCTTCCAACTGTTTGGTGGTGGTGTGCAGTAGATGTTATATTTTTGATTTTTAGATACTTAACTTTTTTGTTTACTTTGATTTCTGGTATGACTTTCAGAATTTTATTATCTCTTTGGATATTTTGTAGGTCCTTGATTGTTATTCTGGACAATGCGTCCTCGATATAGTTGTCTTATCCCTTAAGATATTCCACAGTAAAATCATACTCTTCTAAATCTAATCTCATACGTGTCAATTTTGAGCTTGGGTTAGTCATAGAAAATAAATAGGTTAGTGGTCTATGGTCGGTTTTAACTGTAAAGTGTTTGCCATAAATATATGGTCGAAAATGCTTAATTGCCCAATGAATAGCTGCTAATTCTTGTTCTGTTGTGTTTTTGTTACTTTCACCTTTGGTAAATGATCTTGATGCATATGCTACGGGTAGTTGAGTTCCATTATAATATTGAATTAGAACAGCTCCACATGCTTGTTTGCCTGCGTCTGTTGTGATACAAAATTCTTTATTGAAATCGGGATATTGTAGTAAAGTGGGTTTCATCAATTGAACTTTTAAATAGTCGAAGGCTTTTTGACATTGATCTGTCCATTCAAATTTAATATTCTTTTTACATAATCTAGTTATATGACGTGAGTAATCGGGAAAGTTGTTTATAAATCGTCTGTAGAAATTGCAGAATGCAACAAATCTTCTGGCACTGTCTGCCGTCTGTTGGGACTGGGTATTTTTCTATTACATCATATTTCTTGCTGTCTGGTAAAATACCCTTATCGGTGCACTTGTGACCTAGGAAGGTTACTTCGTGTCTGAAGAATGAGCACTTTTCGGGGTGCAATTTGGTTGTGCTTCCTACATAACTCAAAGACGTTTGTAAGGTTTTTAATCATATGCTTTTCTGAGCAACCGATGACAATTAGGTTCGATACCTGAAAATGCAATTGTCATCATTCTTTGAAAGGAATTTGGCGCTATTTTTAAACCATAAGGTAATCGCTTGAAGCGGTTGGAGCCATTGCTCGTGGAAAATGACGTTATATTGCTGGAGTTTTCTTCGAGTTCTATTTGGTGAAATCCTGACATTAAATCTAGACATGAAAAATATTTAGCTCTACCCGATTGATCAAGAATATCTTCTATTCTTGGTAGTTGAAATTTATCAGATAAGAATTTTTTGTTAATTTGGCGATAGTCAATTACTAAACGCCATCTTTTAGTATCGCAATTTGGTAATGATTTCTTCGGAACAATTAATAATGGACTGTTGTATTCAGAAACTGAATGTTCTACTATTTTATCTTTAATTAATTTTTCAACCTGTTTTTCTACTTCTTCTTTATGACTGTGGGGAATTCTGTAGTTCTTAATGTATACCGGTTCATCATCCTTCATTCTTATTTTTTGTTTGTAAAAATTATTTGTTGATATCGATTCGTTTTCCATTCCGAATATGTCCATGTATTTTGTGAATAATTCATTAAGTATTGTTTTAAATTGGGAAGGGACATTTTTATTCAATTTATTTAAGATGTCTGTATTGTTTTCATCTTTATTTGTTTTTACTATGTGGTAGTCATCTAATGGTTCAATTTTTAATTCGTTTAAGTGGATAATTTCGTTTTTGTTTGTAGTGTTTAAAATTTGGACAAATGTATTTTTTGAATCTGCAATGGAGTTTTCAATGAATACTCCGTTTTGGATTTCTTGGTTTGGTATAAATATATACCTGGTTGCTGCGTTTATCGCAATTTTTACGACAACTTCGGACCTTGCTGGTAGAATCGTCAAATTGTTTAGAAAGGTATGATTTATTGTAATGTTTATTGGGTGATCGAGATTGTCGGGCCTTAGTATAAGCCAATCGTTTTCTGCTTTTAAGTCTATTTTCATGAAGTCGATGCCTATTATTCCATTACATGGAATTGGAAAATCTGATGTTAGTAAGTGGAAATTATGTGGAATGGCATAGTTATTTGAAAGTTCTATTGAAGTTAGTCCTTTTGAGTTTATTGTTCCTTCACCAACAACTGATATTTGAGTAATGTTATGATGATCAATATTATGAAATTAATCTGAATTTTCTTTTATTAATGAAATGTCTGCTCCAGTATCAACTAATAATGTATATAATTTTTTAGTTTGTTCATTTTTAAGTGAAACAAAGAGATTGAAGTTAAGGTTAATAGTGTGAACTGTTTGTTTTACTTGGTTTTGTATCTTAAGGGTACGTAGTTTTCCGACGTGGTTTGTACTTGTCGGACATTATTATTATTATTTCTCTGTACGTTGCTATTATTATTGTTGTTATCATTATTGGCTCCGCCACGGTTGTTTCCTCTATAATTTCCACGACCTCTATTATTATAGTTGGCCTGGTTATTATAATTTTGGTTGTAGCCGTTATTTCGGTAGTAGCCATTGTTTTGGTTGTGACCGTTGTACTGATAGTTACCACGGCCATTTCCTCTACCACGAAGATTACCTCGGTAATTATTACCTCGATAAGTTTGTCCTCCTCGGGTGTAAAATATTATATTTGCATTGCCCGTCATTTCAGTACTACATTGTAAGTACTTTGTGATGGCTTCGTTCATTGTTGTGAAATTTCCTGCCTCAAGAATTGTTTTGAGTTTTCCATGTTCACAATTTTTAACCATTGTAGTAATGGCTTCTTTTGTACTGAATTTATCAGCGTGTTCAGCCGATAAACCCTCATCGATATACGAAGCTTCCAATAGCTTCCGCAAGTTATCGATTTCTGTCGTAAATTTTTCGGCAGTTTTTCCATTCTGGTTGGTTTTTGCCAGTTTTGCCTTTATTACGTCGGATGTTCACCGACCATAGTGTCTTGTAGTTTCGCAATTATCGCCGTAATAGAGGTTTCATTGTGTACCTTGTATTAGGTTGAGCCTACTATTTTTGACTTAATTACTTCAATAGTCAAGCATTCAAATGGTCCTTTTGTCAAGTCAACCAATTTGAGTGCTGTGATGAATCTTTGTAGAGTCAATTTTTGGCCATTGAATTCGGGTATGGCATTTGATATGGCCTATCGGAATTGTCCTCTTCCGTTGAATCTATTTCTTCCTGTTCTGCTGATTTTTGCTCTTCGCTAAAATCTATTGTTAAAGGGGTATTTAAGATAGTTGGTATCGATATATCTAAATGATAACTCTCTTTGACAGTTCATAAATTCGAACGTAACTTGATCAATAATTTTGATGTTCTTGACCAGTTCGTTTCATTTATTATTTTCCTATTTTCATGAACTAATATTCTTGCTTCATTAAAAGAATCGACAAGAATCTTTGCATGTTTATTTACTGTATGCTTCTGTATTGGCCTATTCTGTCTCACATATTAGTAAGACTTATCAAAAGTTTCTTTTATTTCACGGATATGTAGAGTTAGTTGCTCCCATTCCATAATAAGTTTTTATTGTTTTGTTTTTATTTTATTTGCGCATAATTTGTACCTATTCATATATAAGTATTCAATGTCGGAAATTAAAAAGGGGCTCTACTAGGTTTCTGATTATCGAAAATACCCTATTCTCAAAATCTGGTTCTTTTCCTAGTGTAATTCTTACACACTCGTATGTGTCCATTTTAAAAATTTCTTGTAGACAATCAATTTATTTCTCTTCTCTATATTTCATCAGTGTATATATCATATATTATTTATTTTGGAATATATTTTTATAATAACTGTTTGCGTTATTATCAAATTAGATCTTGACTAGATCGTTAGCTTGGCTTAAGGCCCTTTTTGTTACACACTTATTGTGGAGCATATAAGCTTTATACAGAATGTATGCGCACATAATAAAAACAATTATTGATAATAATATATTTGTTAATTTTGAATCAATATTTGTTGATTCGATTTTGTTAATAACATTGGCAGTAGAGTCCACTGTTTTAGTATCTATTAACCACATTTTGGGTGTATCATCTATATCATTGTCAAATTTACTTATACTATTACGTTTCATTCAATTTTATATTTTTTGTATACCCTGAACCCTGAAATAAAAATGGGTAAAAAGGGTATATTGTATTTGTGCAAAATGAAAATGTATGTAAGAGGCAGAAGGAAGCATCTCCGACCCCATAAAGTATATATATTCTTGATCAGCATCAATATCCGAGTCGATCCAACCATGTCCGTCTGTCTGTCCGTCCGTTCGTCCGTATGTATGAACGCTAGGATCTCAGAACCTATAAGAGCTAGAGGTGCTCCTAGTGCCTGCGCAGATCGAGTTTGTTTCCAATAATCGATAACTTACTCCGTTTCCAAGCAATCGATAAAAATTGATATCGACATCCTGTTTTTTTTTAGCAAATTGGGTAAATAATAAGAGCTAGAGTCACCAAACTTGATATGTTGCTTCTTGAATAGTATATATATGTGAAGTATCTTTCATTTTAGACCTATCGCCACCTCCCTGCTACCACCCCAGAGCTATAAATCAAGTTGATAACCCAACTTATGTTGCCAACTAATTTAAGCCACAATTTAAATGCAATTGACTTTTTGAGAATACACAAATATTCTATGGTGCGATAAGATATACTCTAGAAAATTTCATTAAGATCGGTTACTGTTTTGTTTTTCGGTATTTTGACTGCGCACGTGTTGCGACGCAATTTGCAAGAATTTACAGTGTACATTGTACACACACACATTCATGCGCGTCTGCTTCGAATTCTGTCTTCACTGCGATTGTTTTCTGTGTGGCTATTTTTATTGTTTTTTTTCTCAATAATACTCAATTATTAGTGTGGATGTTGAGTAGAGGCAATGGCAAGTGGTGCAGTCTGTCGCGAGTTCGAGTCCTACCGGGGAAGGTAAATATGGGGTCAGTTGCGAGTTCAAACCCTGCCAATGGAACTTTTTTTTTATACCCTTGCAGAGGGTATTATAATTTTGTCGTGAAATGTGTAACGCATAGAAGGAGACATCTCCGACCCCATAAAGTATATATATTCTTGATCAGCATCAACAGCCGAGTCGATATAGCCATGTCCGTCTGTCCGTCTGTCCGTCTGACCGTCTGTCCGTCTGTCCGTCTGTCTGTTTCTATGCGAACTAGTCCCTCAGTTTTAAAGCTATCTTAATGAAACTTTGCAGAAGTCCCTATTTCTGTTGCACGCAGCACATATGTCAAAACCAGCTGGATCGGACCACTATATCATATAGCTGCCATAGGAACGATCGGTCGAAAATTAAGTTTTTGTATGAAAAAACATTTTGTTTGTCAAGATATCTTGACCAAACTCGGCATTTATTAGTTTTACTAAGCTCCTCATATATATGCAAAATCCTATTAAGATCGGACCACTATATCATATAGCTGCCATAGGAACGATCGGTCGAAAATTAAGTTTTTGTATGAAAAAACCTTTTGTTTATCAAGATATCTTGACCAAACTCGACATTTATTAGTTTTACTATGCTCCTCATATATATGCAAAATTCTATTAAGATCGGACCACTATATCATATAGCCGCCATAGGAACGATCGGTCGAAAATTAAGTTTTTGTATGAAAAAACATTTTCTTTGTCAAGATATCTTGACCAAACTCGGCATTTATTAGTTTTACTAAGCTCCTCATATATATGCAAAATCCTATTAAGATCGGACCACTATATCATATAGCTGCCATAGGAACGATCGGTCGAAAATTAAGTTTTTGTATGAAAAAACCTTTTGTTTATCAAGATATCTTGACCAAACTCGACATTTATTAGTTTTACTATGCTCCTCATATATAGGCGAAATCCTATTAAGATCGGACCACTATATCATATAGCTGCCATAGGAACGATTTGTCGAAAAGTAGGATCTTGTATGAAAAAAATTTTGTTTTTCAAGATATCTTGACCAAACTCGGCATTTATTAGTTTAACTATGCTCCTCATATATATGCAAAATCCTATTAAGATCGGACCACTATATCATATAGCTGCCATAGGAACGATCGGTCGAAAATTAATTTAGTATGGAGAATTTTTGTTTTTCATGATTTTTCGATTAAACACGGCATTTAAAGATTTCACTATGCTCCCTTCATTTTTGCAAAATCTTATTTACATCGGTTTTTGATTAATATATTTTTTGTTTATCAATATACCTTGACCAAACTCGGCCTTAACCATTTTCTCGGCATTAAAAGGTTGGGTCTGCAAGGGTATTAGATCTTCGGCATGCCGAAGATAGCCCTTCTTTCTCGTTTTAATTTATCTTTATTAATTACAACGAGCTCCATTTGGTGTTCGAATAAGAGGGTTCAGGGTATACTTCTAGTCGAGCAGAAAAAGTTCCGTATAACTTTATAATTTATCTTATATATTTAATTTTTAATTAATTTAATGATTCAGCTGCCATCAGTTCTCCATGTATCAGTTCTCCTGCGCGTCAGCTGATCGTCGCCGGTTTGGGGACGCTGACGCTCCCTCGTTTGCGCAAGTGGCGGTTTGCCTCTCGCGCTTGTTGTTTCTCAGCTGCAGATGTCCTGGGCCTATGGGCTCAGGCGGGGCCGGTGCCGGTCTTCGCACTGGTCGCTGGTTTCATGCACGTTGATTTGCATGCTACGCTGTTGAGGGGTCCAGGGCAGTCGTTCGGGCAGGTGACCGGCTTGCTCGGTAATGGCTTGGGAGATGGAAGTTTGGTTATGTTTGCTTGTTTTATTATTTGTATTTTAACTGAGTGAGCTGCAGTTTTAGTGTGTCTGTTTTTGACACTTGTTTTTAGAAAATCAAGCTCGTCCTGCAATTTTTGTGCAGTTGACCACGCGGGAGGAGCCGTTTTTGTGTACAATAGCCACCTAATGTGTGCTATTCTTTTCTTTAATTTGTTTTTTATGCCTCCGCGTTTACCCATTACGCGCACTCTACTCACTCAGATATTTATTTTTTTTTTTTTTAATTCGCCCGAAGTATGAAGTAGTAGTGGTGTTTGTCTCTTCATTTTCCATATGTTTATTTTCGCATGTTTGCCATGTAGTGTTTTCCTCCTTCAATTTATCCGGCATCAATAGGTCCAAAATGGTTTCTTAGGCTGTCCAGGCTGCCCTTCCTGTGACACTTGTCACGGTCGCTATGTAGATGTAGAATCCGTTGTTCCCACAATTTAATTTAAGTCAATAGATTTGATTTGGATTTCTTGTATTTAATTGGAGCAGCGAAAGTGCCGCTTCAACTTCTCATGAGTTTCTGATTTTACAAATATATCTTAGGAGCCAAGGAAGGCTAAGTTTGCAGCTGAGCTGCCAACAGCGGAGCGGCAGCGGAGAGACGGTTATGTATTCTTAGGCATATAGCTATGCTCGCTTAGGCTGGAGCGCGAGGGGGCTTATGCACATACAATTGAGTTCATGTCCATGTGAGGTCCGCATGTGACAATTATGCTGACACGTGGACTTTTCGTTAGCCGACCAAAGTACACAGACCGCCTCGGATTTCGGCCACTTGGTTTAACGATTGGGACTCAGAATTTATATTTGTGTTTGTATATACATATGCAACAATGTATGGAGTACAGTGTGCATTCGATATATATGCATATTACAAAGCTTAACGCTTATAATACTCACCTCCCTCTACTGCAGCGAGCCAATAAAGATATCCCTATGCTTGCTGTAGTTACGTCGTTAATTATATTAAGAAGTCCTAGAAAGGCATTTCAAAGCTAATGCGTAAAGCTGTAAGTGAGATTAGCAGGGGCAATGTATCTTTAAATCAAAGGTTAATGCATTTAGGGCATTAGTTTATTTCGGGTAGGGAAATACTGCTGTTTAGGTATGTCTTTGTCCGAAAGCAGTAACGAAGTGGTTTTTATTAATACCTCATTACCAGAGCATCGGGTTGGGTTAAGGAAGTCTAAGCAACAGTTGCAAAACTTACCCGATGACTCAGTAGCAATATTGGAAATGGGACTTATAGACCATTATGTTCAGCTTCCCTACGCTTAAGATAGTTTATGCCTAGCTGATTTTGCTGCTTTTTACAGTTTTAGTAAACGGCATAGTGGTACCCGCCAGAATATAGATGATGCTGATGATTTAATATTAATACCGATAGGAGCAATTATTTTTTTGGCTATGTTGTATGTCCCATGGAGGAATGAAAATGTAGAACTAGAAGCAAGAGTCGTTTGCGGCCAGAATCCGGAGTTAATCGAGAGTAATCGCAAGAAATATAATATCTTAGATTACAGCGAGCTTCAGCAAGCTCTTGAAAATGCAGTGCAGGCAGAAAATGAAGAAAATGTTGAAAATCAAGAAGTAGTAGATGATAGATTTCGCGTATTAGGATTGCCAGAAATAAATCCTCATTTAAATGTCTAAAACATTAATGACGAGAATCTAGATTCAGAAGATAGCAATGTCCGATTATTAAAACTTCCAGCTATAGTTTAGCAGATATAGTCAGGTCACTTAATGTAAAGCAGAAAACATCTTTTACACCAATTTTGCACAATGCTAAAAACAAATCCGTTTTCAACGAATTTGTTGGTGGTGGTGCGGGTGTCGGAAAGAGTCGACTTATTATAGCCCTTTTTCAGTCTTTGTCCGTAATGTACAATAGTAGGCCAGGAAGTAATCCAACTTCTCATAAAATACTATTGTGTGCTCCAACAGGCAAATCAGCTTTCGAAATCAGTGGCTCAACACTGCATTGCATGTTTTCATTACCAGTTAATCAATCTGGTTCCGATTTAAGGGCTTTAAATAGTTTTTTTTTTTCTTTTATAAATGTTTATTGTATTAATCAAAAATAGCATACATTTTTATTACAACACAGTTGACTAAGGTGGTATTTCGCCAAGCCTGGTTGGGTCCTCAGGCTTTATCGTGGACAAACGTCAAAGGCGTCTTCTTTGAGTAAGGCTGCATCGTCACGTAGGGAGTCAGGGTGCTCTGGGGCGTCTCCTGTGTCGTGGTTGGAGGAGGTCCTTAAAGGATATTCTCTTGAGCCTCCTGACTACACAGGTCTCTTGCTACCCGGTTACAGTGTCGCTACAAGCGTTCGTTGTATTTTGTTTGGCGTATGCTTCGACTTGAGATGCAATTCCCCAAACCTGGATACCGTATCTCCAAGTTGGCGCCACCACGACGTTGTTAACTGCCCCTTTGCAGCAAAGTGGCAATGGGCTGTTGGGGTTCAGGAAGCAGTTAGACCTGGCCATCTTAAAGCGGCACTGCTTGAGAAGGCCGTCGATGTGCGCCCGAAAGGTAAGCCTCTTATCCAGTACAATTCCGAGATACTTGGCGCTTCTGCCAGGGTGAAGGGGGCTGCCATCTATCCAGACTGCTGGAGCCTTGCCACGCCTCAGTGTGTAGTTGAGCCCAGCTCTCAAGCAAGTGGATGTATTCCTGGGCCCCATCAGTGGCTTCGTCTCGCAGTGGGCGGAGTAAAATATTGACACGTCATCAGCAAATGTGGCCATCAAGTGTTTGCCTGGGGTGGCGAACTAATGTAGGTCATCCGGAGTGGGGATGTCTGCCGTGTACAAATTGTAGAGGAAGGGACCCAGTTCGCTGCCTTCAGGGACACCCGCCTTCATATAGCGAACCGGAGAGATTGCTGTCCTGACTTTAGGTTCAAACTTACGCTCCATTAGATAAAAGCGCAAAAGTAGAAAGAAGGGGGCGGGAAGACTCATCTTGATTTTCTGGAGCAATCCATCTATCCAGACTCGGTCGAAGGCCTGCTTAACATCTACAAAGACTCCATAGCAATAATCTTTGTCGTCGTAAGCCTTAAGAATATGGTTAATCACTCTGTGAACCTGTTCAACAGCGCCATGCCCACCCCTGAACCTAAATTGGTGATCAGGAAGAATGGCCATTTGACCCATAAGCCTAGCAAGTCGGGCGATAATTAGACTTTCCCAAACCTTCGACAAGGAAGGCAGGAGACCGATAAGACTCAGGGTCATATTCCGGCTTGCCCGACTTATGGATCATATGGATCCTCGCAAGTTTCCACTGGGCAGGGAAGGGTTGCGTCGTTAATATGGCGTTGAAGATCAACGTTATAAAAAGGGGCGCGCACATTGGCAGGGCCTTCAGAGTGGTGTGGCATATTCCATCTTGGCCCGGTGATTTAGGCCTGGGGCGGGCTTTGACGACGTTGATTACCTCCTCAACGTGGATGGGGCCATGGGATAGGTGGTGACATCTGGAGCGGAGTCTCCAACGCTAGGGCAGTCTCATCGAGCTCTTCTGGGGAGGCCTGCTTCGGCTGCTGCTGCGCGAATCTTTGCGTTAAGCAGCTCAATAGCGTCCTCTACATCCAGTCCAGTGCCGATTTCAGTATTGAGGTGTATACTTTCACTCATCTGTCTCTGAAAGACACCTAGATCAGTGCGTGCGTTGATCAGCCTCGGTATTACGCTGGCTAGCGCTGGGTACATTGTTCTCTTTGCTGAATGCAGCTAGTCCACGGAAGCGGGGTATGAAAGCCCTTCTACATGTTCAGAGGGTGCTTTACGGGGGAAGTCAACAGGTGTAGGGGCTTCCGCACGCTTTGTATATTCGGTGAACCACTCGCAGCCTTTATAGTTGGCAGGGTGGTTAGCACCGCAGTGGGCGCATGTTGCCGGAACTGAGTCGGGCCGTGTGCAATCGGCAGTGCGATGATTGAGCCCGCATTTTACGCATTTGTATTGTTTTCTGCAGTATGTGGCTGTGTGCCTGTACTCCTGGCATCAATGGCATTGCACCACGACCTGATTTCTTCGAGCACTCTCCACCTTGACCACCTGATTGCACAGCTTCCTGATGGTAAGAGCCTCCTTGTTGTTGACCGCCGGCTTCAAGTTAATGAAGTGGATGTTCATGGGTTCCTTGGTGGTGTTGCTGTTCGGATTGTGCACATGGAGAGCGGTATGGCCCTGGCTCCTCAGGTCGTCGATGAGCTCTCGGATGAGTGTGAAGTGGTAAAGGCCTTTGATGACTATGCGGGCTTCTCCTCCTGCAGCTGGTATGAGTAGAATTGGATTTTTGTTCTTCCAGTTTCTTTATGATGGCCCTGTATGTGGACAAATCATTGGCTAGGAGTCGCATAGTCCGACCTAGGTTTGACTTGATGGTCAGGTTGCCCAGGTCCACTACTTCAGATTGAATGAGCCACACGTCGTTGATGTCATCGATGTCGTTTAGGACGAAGGGGGTTGGCTTTTTCCCTCCAGTGGGGGCATTCTTGTAGGCCCTTTCTTTGGGCACGGAGGAGCTGGTGCTGGCGTTGGGCTGGCTGCCGCCCTCAACCTGAGGAGTCGCCGAGGCAGGCAAGTTCTCTTCTTGGGCTGAGCTTATCTGCTCGGCCTCAGATTCAGCAGACTCCATGTCTTCGTCGTTTTCGGGTGGCGCCAAGAGAGCATATCTATTGGATGTATGTATATGAACTGAACTGGTGCCAGTCTTGTTCTGTTTTGGTCGCGCGGCAGGTGGGGACCTGCTGTCTAAGACTTTGCGCTGATCGTTTTTTTTTTGCCGGTAATTGAATCAGGCGAACCGCAGCTGGGGTCGCCGCCGGGGTCGTCGGAGACCATTAAAGGGTAGGAAGGAGCAACTAGAGTACTTCTTGCAGAGATCAGAGCGGAGAATTTATTGGCAACTGTTGCTGAGCGGCTGTTAAGCATTGAGGTGCTTGGCGGCGTAGCGGCGTCAGCATTTAGTTGGGCTACCTCGTTAGTTCGAGACGACCCCTTGTTACTCATTGCGGGTGCGTTGCTGATCTCAGCACTCTCTGGTATGGTGGCTCTATTGGCATTACCATTGGCTGGGTGCATGTCAACAAGGCAGCGAAGACGACTTGCTCACTAAAAAAAAATTGCTTTGTCTGCAATAGTTTTGTTTTAATTTTAGACGTTATTGTTTTTTGTTTTCTGTTTGTTATTGGGTCACAATAATTGATGCGTTGCAATCTTTGTGCGGGGTTGCAAAAGCCGCGTGTGGCCGTTTGGGTGTGCACTCGAATTTCGATTTTTGATTTTATTCCGCGAGTACGTCCGTTCACTTCGAACACCAAGAAGTGTCTAAAAAACTTTTCGTCGTTTTTTTTCGCAAATGATTTTCAACGAACGCTAGACGAGAAAGCAGAAACTATAAATGATTTAGTAGGTTTTGGCTTTAATAGGTTTAACTTGTTGGAATAAATGCATGTACACATAAATATGTAAGTTAACACATAACACTTAATATAGGATATTTCATAAGTTTATAATCAACCCTCGCTATCGCGTGCTTCATAAGTTAAGGAACAGCCCTCGCAATTGCGACACTGCATACTTTGTATCAGCGCGCTATAGCTGCAATGGTCAGCGGCGGTAACCGGACACTTTTGTTTTGCTGCAAGAGTTTCCGTTATTGCCTAAGATTTTGCTGAGTCGGCTTGTCGACCATGACATTGTGGCGTGATGCGAGTTTTGGCTTAGCTTAAGTGAAATATTTTGTGTATTAAGAAATTAGTTTTGAATTCAGCGCTCTTCCAATAAGTCGCTTAAATAAATATTCACTCCGGCACTTAGCCGTTAAATAATTTGTTTTATGTCTGAGCCCGAGGCCAGCAATAAGAGGCACAGTCGCCTCTCAACCTAATCTTCAGCCACCACAGGACTGGAAGGATATTAATTGGCGCCCAACTAGTGGTCGAACTCCACAACCAACAACAATTAAGACAGCAGCGCGGGAGCTGCAACAACAAACAACAATTTTTTTTGTGTTAATTGAATCAAGTAAGTGGATACTCTAGCCAAAATTTTTCTTCAAACACAAAAATTTTTAAATTTATTTTATAAAAAATTAGTTAGTACTAGTGAGTATTTTATATTGCAACAGATCATATAAAATTTTTTTTTTTGAAATAATAATAATCAGAACCAAGTTTCTGAAACACGTGAGAGTGACTGCTTTGAGAATTTTAGTTGAAACAATTAATCATCCAGATCGTTAACAAAATTATTTTCAACAGTAGTGAACTCAGTTTAACTCTATTAAAGAGTTTGGCTGCGGGTGTAACTCTTTTGAAGATGGCGATCTAGCGAGTCCAGTGCTGTATTTAGGGCGTTATTGAGTTCCTCGATGTGTATATCTATTTCTGGATAGCTTAAGTTGGAAGAGTTTTCCATGTTCACAATTTTTAACCATTGTAGTAATGGCTTCTTTTGTACTGAATTTATCAGCGTGTTCAGCCGATAAACCCTCATCGATATACGAAGCTTCCAATAGCTTCCGCAAGTTATCGATTTCTGTCGTAAATTTTTCGGCAGTTTTTCCATTCTGGTTGGTTTTTGCCAGTTTTGCCTTTATTACGTCGGATGTTCACCGACCATAGTGTCTTGTAGTTTCGCAATTATCGCCGTAATAGAGGTTTCATTGTGTACCTTGTATTAGGTTGAGCCTACTATTTTTGACTTAATTACTTCAATAGTCAAGCATTCAAATGGTCCTTTTGTCAAGTCAACCAATTTGAGTGCTGTGATGAATCTTTGTAGAGTCAATTTTTGGGCATTGAATTCGCGTATGGCATTTGATATGGCCTATCGGAATTGTCCTCTTCCGTTGAATCTATTTCTTCCTGTTCTGCTGATTTTTGCTCTTCGCTAAAATCTATTGTTAAAGGGGTATTTAAGATAGTTGGTATCGATATATCTAAATGATAACTCTCTTTGACAGTTCATAAATTCGAACGTAACTTGATCAATAATTTTGATGTTCTTGACCAGTTCGTTTCATTTATTATTTTCCTATTTTCATGCACTAATATTCTTGCTTCATTAAAAGAATCGACAAGAATCTTTGCATGTTTATTTACTGTATGCTTCTGTTTTGGCCTATTCTGTCTCACATATTAGTAAGACTTATCAAAAGTTTCTTTTATTTCACGGATATGTAGAGTTAGTTGCTCCCATTCCATAATAAGTTTTTATTGTTTTGTTTTTATTTTATTTGCGCATAATTTGTACCTATTCATATATAAGTATTCAATGTCGGAAATTAAAAAGGGGCTCTACTAGGTTTCTGATTATCGAAAATACCCTATTCTCAAAATCTGGTTCTTTTCCTAGTGTAATTCTTACACACTCGTATGTGTCCATTTAAAAAATTTCTTGTAGACAATCAATTTATTTCTCTTCTCTATATTTCATCAGTGTAAATATCATATATTATTTATTTTGGAATATATTTTTATAATAACTGTTTGCGTTATTATCAAATTAGATCTTGACTAGATCGTTAGCTTGGCTTAAGGCCCTTTTTGTTACACACTTATTGTGGAGCATATAAGCTTGATACAGAATGTATGCGCACATAATAAAAACAATTATTGATAATAATATATTTGTTAATTTTGAATCAATATTTGTTGATTCGATTTTGTTAATAACATTGGCAGTGGAGTCCACTGTTTTAGTATCTATTAACCACATTTTGGGTGTATCATCTATATCATTATCAAATTTACTTATACTATTACGTTTCATTCAATTTTATATTTTTTGTATACCCTGAACCCTGAAATAAAAATGGGTAAAAAGGGTATATTGTATTTGTGCAAAATGCAAATGTATGTAAGAGGCAGAAGGAAGCATCTCCGACCCCATAAAGTATATATATTCTTGATCAGCATCAATATCCGAGTCGATCCAACCATGTCCGTCTGTCTGTCCGTCCGTTCGTCCGTATGTATGAACGCTAGGATCTCAGAACCTATAAGAGCTAGAGGTGCTCCTAGTGCCTGCGCAGATCGAGTTTGTTTCCAATAATCGATAACTTACTCCGTTTCCAAGCAATCGATAAAAATTGATATCGACATCCTGTTTTTTTTTAGCAAATTGGGTAAATAATAAGAGCTAGAGTCACCAAACTTGATATGTTGCTTCTTGAATAGTATATATATGTGAAGTATCTTTCATTTTAGACCTATCGCCACCTCCCTGCTACCACCCCAGAGCTATAAATCAAGTTGATAACCCAACTTATGTTGCCAACTAATTTAAGCCACAATTTAAATGCAATTGACTTTTTGAGAATACACAAATATTCTATGGTGCGATAAGATATACTCTAGAAAATTTCATTAAGATCGGTTACTGTTTTGTTTTTCGGTATTTTGACTGCGCACGTGTTGCGACGCAATTTGCAAGAATTTACAGTGTACATTGTACACACACACATTCATGCGCGTCTGCTTCGAATTCTGTCTTCACTGCGATTGTTTTCTGTGTGGCTATTTTTATTGTTTTTTTCTCAATAATACTTAATTATTAGTGTGGATGTTGAGTAGAGGCAATGGCAAGTGGTGCAGTCTGTCGCGAGTTCGAGTCCTACCGGGGAAGGTAAATATGGGGTCAGTTGCGAGTTCAAACCCTGCCAATGGAACTTTTTTTTTTTAATTTATCTTTATTAATTACAACGAGCTCCATTTGGTGTTCGAATAAGAGGGTTCAGGGTATACTTCTAGTCGAGCAGAAAAAGTTCCGTATAACTTTATAATTTATCTTATATATTTAATTTTTAATTAATTTAATGATTCAGCTGCCATCAGTTCTCCATGTATCAGTTCTCCTGCGCGTCAGCTGATCGTCGCCGGTTTGGGGACGCTGACGCTCCCTCGTTTGCGCAAGTGGCGGTTTGCCTCTCGCGCTTGTTGTTTCTCAGCTGCAGATGTCCTGGGCCTATGGGCTCAGGCGGGGCCGGTGCCGGTCTTCGCACTGGTCGCTGGTTTCATGCACGTTGATTTGCATGCTACGCTGTTGAGGGGTCCAGGGCAGTCGTTCGGGCAGGTGACCGGCTTGCTCGGTAATGGCTTGGGAGATGGAAGTTTGGTTATGTTTGCTTGTTTTATTATTTGTATTTTAACTGAGTGAGCTGCAGTTTTAGTGTGTCTGTTTTTGACACTTGTTTTTAGAAAATCAAGCTCGTCCTGCAATTTTTGTGCAGTTGACCACGCGGGAGGAGCCGTTTTTGTGTACAATAGCCACCTAATGTGTGCTATTCTTTTCTTTAATTTGTTTTTTATGCCTCCGCGTTTACCCATTACGCGCACTCTACTCACTCAGATATTTATTTTTTTTTTTTTAATTCGCCCGAAGTATGAAGTAGTAGTGGTGTTTGTCTCTTCATTTTCCATATGTTTATTTTCGCATGTTTGCCATGTAGTGTTTTCCTCCTTCAATTTATCCGGCATCAATAGGTCCAAAATGGTTTCTTAGGCTGTCCAGGCTGCCCTTCCTGTGACACTTGTCACGGTCGCTATGTAGATGTAGAATCCGTTGTTCCCACAATTTAATTTAAGTCAATAGATTTGATTTGGATTTCTTGTATTTAATTGGAGCAGCGAAAGTGCCGCTTCAACTTCTCATGAGTTTCTGATTTTACAAATATATCTTAGGAGCCAAGGAAGGCTAAGTCTCGCAGCTGAGCTGCCAACAGCGGAGAGACGGTTATGTATTCTTAGGCATATAGCTATGCTCGCTTAGGCTGGAGCGCGAGGGGGCTTATGCACATACAATTGAGTTCATGTCCATGTGAGGTCCGCATGTGACAATTATGCTGACACGTGGACTTTTCGTTAGCCGACCAAAGTACACAGACCGCCTCGGATTTCGGCCACTTGGTTTAACGATTGGGACTCAGAATTTATATTTGTGTTTGTATATACATATGCAACAATGTATGGAGTACAGTGTGCATTCGATATATATGCATATTACAAAGCTTAACGCTTATAATACTCACCTCCCTCTACTGCAGCGAGCCAATAAAGATATCCCTATGCTTTCTGTAGTTACGTCGTTAATTATATTAAGAAGTCCTAGAAAGGCATTTCAAAGCTAATGCGTAAAGCTGTAAGTGAGATTAGCAGGGGCAATGTAACTTTAAATCAAAGGTTAATGCATTTAAGGCATTAGTTTATTTCGGGTAGGGAAATACTGCTGTTTAGGTATGTCTTTGTCCGAAAGCAGTAACGAAGTGGTTTTTATTAATACCTCATTACCAGAGCATCGGGTTGGGTTAAGGAAGTCTAAGCAACAGTTGCAAAACTTACCCGATGACTCAGTAGCAATATTGGAAATGGGACTTATAGACCATTATGTTCAGCTTCCCTACGCTTAAGATAGTTTATGCCTAGCTGATTTTGCTGCTTTTTACAGTTTTAGTAAACGGCATAGTGGTACCCGCCAGAATATAGATGATGCTGATGATTTAATATTAATACCGATAGGAGCAATTATTTTTTTGGCTATGTTGTATGTCCCATGGAGGAATGAAAATGTAGAACTAGAAGCAAGAGTCGTTTGCGGCCAGAATCCGGAGTTAATCGAGAGTAATCGCAAGAAATATAATATCTTAGATTACAGCGAGCTTCAGCAAGCTCTTGAAAATGCAGTGCAGGCAGAAAATGAAGAAAATGTTGAAAATCAAGAAGTAGTAGATGATAGATTTCGCGTATTAGGATTGCCAGAAATAAATCCTCATTTAAATGTCTAAAACATTAATGACGAGAATCTAGATTCAGAAGATAGCAATGTCCGATTATTAAAACTTCCAGCTATAGTTTAGCAGATATAGTCAGGTCACTTAATGTAAAGCAGAAAACATCTTTTACACCAATTTTGCACAATGCTAAAAACAAATCCGTTTTCAACGAATTTGTTGGTGGTGGTGCGGGTGTCGGAAAGAGTCGACTTATTATAGCCCTTTTTCAGTCTTTGTCCGTAATGTACAATAGTAGGCCAGGAAGTAATCCAACTTCTCATAAAATACTATTGTGTGCTCCAACAGGCAAATCAGCTTTCGAAATCAGTGGCTCAACACTGCATTGCATGTTTTCATTACCAGTTAATCAATCTGGTTCCGATTTAAGGGCTTTAAATAGTTTTTTTTTTTCTTTTATAAATGTTTATTGTATTAATCAAAAATAGCATACATTTTTATTACAACACAGTTGACTAAGGTGGTATTTCGCCAAGCCTGGTTGGGTCCTCAGGCTTTATCGTGGACAAACGTCAAAGGCGTCTTCTTTGAGTAAGGCTGCATCGTCACGTAGGGAGTCAGGGTGCTCTGGGGCGTCTCCTGTGTCGTGGTTGGAGGAGGTCCTTAAAGGATATTCTCTTGAGCCTCCTGACTACACAGGTCTCTTGCTACCCGGTTACAGTGTCGCTACAAGCGTTCGTTGTATTTTGTTTGGCGTATGCTTCGACTTGAGATGCAATTCCCCAAACCTGGATACCGTATCTCCAAGTTGGCGCCACCACGACGTTGTTAACTGCCCCTTTGCAGCAAAGTGGCAATGGGCTGTTGGGGTTCAGGAAGCAGTTAGACCTGGCCATCTTAAAGCGGCACTGCTTGAGAAGGCCGTCGATGTGCGCCCGAAAGGTAAGCCTCTTATCCAGTACAATTCCGAGATACTTGGCGCTTCTGCCAGGGTGAAGGGGGCTGCCATCTATCCAGACTGCTGGAGCCTTGCCACGCCTCAGTGTGTAGTTGAGCCCAGCTCTCAAGCAAGTGGATGTATTCCTGGGCCCCATCAGTGGCTTCGTCTCGCAGTGGGCGGAGTAAAATATTGACACGTCATCAGCAAATGTGGCCATCAAGTGTTTGCCTGGGGTGGCGAACTAATGTAGGTCATCCGGAGTGGGGATGTCTGCCGTGTACAAATTGTAGAGGAAGGGACCCAGTTCGCTGCCTTCAGGGACACCCGCCTTCATATAGCGAACCGGAGAGATTGCTGTCCTGACTTTAGATTCAAACTTACGCTCTATTAGATAAAAGCGCAAAAGTAGAAAGAAGGGGGCGGGAAGACTCATCTTGATTTTCTGGAGCAATCCATCTATCCAGACTCGGTCGAAGGCCTGCTTAACATCTACAAAGACTCCATAGCAATAATCTTTGTCGTCGTAAGCCTTAAGAATATGGTTAATCACTCTGTGAACCTGTTCAACAGCGCCATGCCCACCCCTGAACCTAAATTGGTGATCAGGAAGAATGGCCATTTGACCCATAAGCCTAGCAAGTCGGGCGATAATTAGACTTTCCCAAACCTTCGACAAGGAAGGCAGGAGACCGATAAGACTCAGGGTCATATTCCGGCTTGCCCGACTTATGGATCATATGGATCCTCGCAAGTTTCCACTGGGCAGGGAAGGGTTGCGTCGTTAATATGGCGTTGAAGATCAACGTTATAAAAAGGGGCGCGCACATTGGCAGGGCCTTCAGAGTGGTGTGGCATATTCCATCTTGGCCCGGTGATTTAGGCCTGGGGCGGGCTTTGACGACGTTGATTACCTCCTCAACGTGGATGGGGCCATGGGATAGGTGGTGACATCTGGAGCGGAGTCTCCAACGCTAGGGCAGTCTCATCGAGCTCTTCTGGGGAGGCCTGCTTCGGCTGCTGCTGCGCGAATCTTTGCGTTAAGCAGCTCAATAGCGTCCTCTACATCCAGTCCAGTGCCGATTTCAGTATTGAGGTGTATACTTTCACTCATCTGTCTCTGAAAGACACCTAGATCAGTGCGTGCGTTGATCAGCCTCGGTATTACGCTGGCTAGCGCTGGGTACATTGTTCTCTTTGCTGAATGCAGCTAGTCCACGGAAGCGGGGTATGAAAGCCCTTCTACATGTTCAGAGGGTGCTTTACGGGGGAAGTCAACAGGTGTAGGGGCTTCCGCACGCTTTGTATATTCGGTGAACCACTCGCAGCCTTTATAGTTGGCAGGGTGGTTAGCACCGCAGTGGGCGCATGTTGCCGGAACTGAGTCGGGCCGTGTGCAATCGGCAGTGCGATGATTGAGCCCGCATTTTACGCATTTGTATTGTTTTCTGCAGTATGTGGCTGTGTGCCTGTACTCCTGGCATCAATGGCATTGCACCACGACCTGATTTCTTCGAGCACTCTCCACCTTGACCACCTGATTGCACAGCTTCCTGATGGTAAGAGCCTCCTTGTTGTTGACCGCCGGCTTCAAGTTAATGAAGTGGATGTTCATGGGTTCCTTGGTGGTGTTGCTGTTCGGATTGTGCACATGGAGAGCGGTATGGCCCTGGCTCCTCAGGTCGTCGATGAGCTCTCGGATGAGTGTGAAGTGGTAAAGGCCTTTGATGACTATGCGGGCTTCTCCTCCTGCAGCTGGTATGAGTAGAATTGGATTTTTGTTCTTCCAGTTTCTTTATGATGGCCCTGTATGTGGACAAATCATTGGCTAGGAGTCGCATAGTCCGACCTAGGTTTGACTTGATGGTCAGGTTGCCCAGGTCCACTACTTCAGATTGAATGAGCCACACGTCGTTGATGTCATCGATGTCGTTTAGGACGAAGGGGGTTGGCTTCTTTCCTCCAGTGGGGGCATTCTTGTAGGCCCTTTCTTTGGGCACGGAGGAGCTGGTGCTGGCGTTGGGCTGGCTGCCGCCCTCAACCTGAGGAGTCGCCGAGGCAGGCAAGTTCTCTTCTTGGGCTGGATTATCTGCTCGGCCTCAGATTCAGCAGACTCCATGTCTTCGTCGTTTTCGGGTGGCGCCAAGAGAGCATATCTATTGGATGTATGTATATGAACTGAACTGGTGCCAGTCTTGTTCTGTTTTGGTCGCGCGGCAGGTGGGGACCTGCTGTCTAAGACTTTGCGCTGATCGTTTTTTTTTTGCCGGTAATTGAATCAGGCGAACCGCAGCTGGGCTCGCCGCCGGGGTCGTCGGAGACCATTAAAGGGTAGGAAGGAGCAACTAGAGTACTTCTTGCAGAGATCAGAGCGGAGAATTTATTGGCAACTGTTGCTGAGCGGCTGTTAAGCATTGAGGTGCTTGGCGGCGTAGCGGCGTCAGCATTTAGTTGGGCTACCTCGTTAGTTCGAGACGACCCCTTGTTACTCATTGCGGGTGCGTTGCTGATCTCAGCACTCTCTGGTATGGTGGCTCTATTGGCATTGCCATTGGCTGGGTGCATGTCAACAAGGCAGCGAAGACGACTTGCTCACTAAAAAAAAATTGCTTTGTCTGCAATAGTTTTGTTTTAATTTTAGACGTTATTGTTTTTTGTTTTCTGTTTGTTATTGGGTCACAATAATTGATGCGTTGCAATCTTTGTGCGGGGTTGCAAAAGCCGCGTTTGGCCGTTTGGGTGTGCACTCGAATTCGATTTTTGATTTTATTCCGCGAGTACGTCCGTTCACTTCGAACACCAAGAAGTGTCTAAAAAACTTTTCGTCGTTTTTTTTCGCACATGATTTTCAACGAACGCTAGACGAGAAAGCAGAAACTATAAATGATTTAGTAGGTTTTGGCTTTAATAGGTTTAACTTGTTGGAATAAATGCATGTACACATAAATATGTAAGTTAACACATAACACTTAATATAGGATATTTCATAAGTTTATAATCAACCCTCGCTATCGCGTGCTTCATAAGTTAAGGAACAGCCCTCGCAATTGCGACAGTGCATACTTTGTATCAGCGCGCTATAGCTGCAATGGTCAGCGGCGGTAACCGGACACTTTTGTTTTGCTGCAAGAGTTTCCGTTATTGCCTAAGATTTTGCTGAGTCGGCTTGTCGACCATGACATTGTGGCGTGATGCGAGTTTTGGCTTAGCTTAAGTGAAATATTCTGTGTATTAAGAAATTAGTTTTGAATTCAGCGCTCTTCCAATAAGTCGCTTAAATAAATATTCACTCCGGCACTTAGCCGTTAAATAATTTGTTTTATTGTCTGAGCCCGAGGCCAGCAATAAGAGGCACAGTCGCCTCTCAACCTAATCTTCAGCCACCACAGGACTGGAAGGATATTAATTGGCGCCCAACTAATGGTCGAACTCCACAACCAACAACAATTAAGACAGCAGCGCGGGAGCTGCAACAACCAACAACAATTTTTTTTGTGTTAATTGAATCATGTAAGTGGATACTCTAGCCAAAATTTTTCTTCAAACACAAAAATTTTTAAATTTATTTTATAAAAAATTAGTTAGTACTAGTGAGTATTTTATATTGCAACAGATCATATAAAATTTTTTTTTTTAAATAATAATAATCAGAACCAAGTTTCTGAAACACGTGAGAGTGACTGCTTTGAGAATTTTAGTTGAAACAATTAATCATCCAGATCGTTAACAAAATTACTTGGTGTTACTTTCTATGTGTCTAAAATTGTGCTATAACAATACATACAGTTCTCGTGGTTCAGAGCTGCGACGTAATTCGACCCATCTTTTGACGGCCCGTTTTATTTTTCGCGGCCACTGGCCTGCGCATGTCACGGTTCAGCCAATATAGAAACCCTCGAAAGCAGTCTAGCGACTCAGATTCCGACTGTGACATTCGCATCAGAGTCCCGGCTACAAGACTTCTCCCTGCAGTTCCCTCACCATTAGGTAAAATGGATCCAGATCAGCTTAGGGAAGTAGTAAGGACGGATATCAGCAATGCTTTAGCCGAACAGGCCGCTGCAAACCAGCAGAGGGAGCAAGCATTGACTCAAAGAATTAATGAGTTAGCCGAACAAATAGCAGCAGCAAACGTTGCCGCCCCACAAGTAGTAGCATATGCTGCTATAGGAATTAGAAACGACATTCGCTGTGACGAGCCGCTAGATGCCGTCAAGTGCTTACCTGAGTTTGCAGGAGTACAGGAATCTTATGTATCTTGGAGGCAGGCAGCATTAGCCGCTTACGAGATCTTCAGACCACATAATGGCAGTTCTCGTCATTATCAGGCTGTTATCATCATAAGAAGCAAGATTAGGGGCCCCGCAGACGCAGTGCTGGCCTCATTTGGTACTGTATTGAATTTTGATGCGATAATAAATCGCCTAGATTTCACATACAGTGACAAGAGACCAATTCATGTCATTGAACAGGAATTAGGTACCTTAAGGCAAGGTGGCCTGTCCCTGCTTCAATATTACGATGAGGTAGAGAAGAAACTCACTCTTCTCACTAACAAAGTTAACATGTCATATGAGCCGGCTTTAGCAAAGGGCCTATGTGAAAAATTCCGCGACGATGCGTTGCGTGTGTTCATATCGGGTCTCAAGCGCAGTCTTACAGATGTGCTCTTTGCAGCAAAGCCCAGAGATTTGCCTTCAGCGCTAGCTCTCGCGCAAGAAGTCGAGTCAAATCATGAAAGGTACGCATTCGCGGCTAGAAGACAAAGAGCGCAAGCCGCATGCAAAAGCGCAGGGTCACCAACAGGAGAGGCATTCGCAACAAGCCGAAACACAAGCTAGCGGTACAAAGAATCCGCACTTTAGCAAGCAAAGCAAGGCCCCAGTGCAGACTGACCAACGAAGCAGCAGGCAGCACAATAATAATGGCGCACCGGTGCCCATGGAGGTCGATCCTTCCTTCTCAAGGGTCTTGCAGCCCACTCAGGCCCCTGCTTACGCGAATAGGAAACACCCCGCATCTGACCGCACAGGCGGTCAGAGAAATCAGCAGAGGTTGAATCACGTCACGCAAGACGCGGGACAGGGGGCAGAGGCATATGCAGATGCCGCCTCCAGCGCAGCGGCACAAATCAATGACGATGCTAGTTATGACTCTGATGCCTTCAATTTTTTAGGAGCAAATCCCTGCTACCCGTCATCAGACGAAGAGTAGCAGGGACTCACATGCGATTCCTCATAGACACGGGCGCGGCCAAGAATTTCATTCGGCCACATGAAGGGTTGAAAGGCGTCCGCTCGGTAGAGTCCCCCTTCAAAATGCATTCCATTCACGGCGAGACACAAATTACACACAAATGCTTTGTTTCAATGTTTGGGTTAAAGGCAACCTTTTTTATCTGCCGGACTTGTCAACTTTTGATGGGATTGTAGGCCTTGACCTGCTAAAGCAGGCAGCTGCTTCGCTTTGTCTAGCTTCAGGACAACTTAAGTGGGGTACGGAGGTCGAACAAATCACCTTCCACACGTGCAAAAATGTTAATTTCACAAATGTAGACTGTGCAGAGGCATCCCCATTAGCTAGAAGTTCTTTTTTGAAAATGCTAAAGACCAGACAAAAGGCCTTTGCAGACCCAGACGAGGCGTTGCCGTATAACACATCAGTCGTGGCTACCATTAGGACCACAGATGAGCAACCGATCTATGCCAAGCTTTACCCATATCCAATGGGAGCAGCTGATTTCGTTAATAAAGAAATCAAAGATCTGCTAAAAAATGATATAATTCAAAAGTCCGTCTCTCCCTACAATAACCCAATATGGGTAGTAGACAAGAAGGGCACTGATGAAGCAGGCAATAGGAAAATGAGGTTGGTAATGGACTTTCGTAAACTTAACGAAAGAACCGTGCCTGACAAATACCCTATGCCAAATATATCAATGATATTGGGGAATTTGGGGAGAGCCAAATTCTTTTCAACATTAGACCTCAAGTCTGGTTATCACCAGATCATACTCGCTGAACGCGACCGTGAAAAAACCTCTTTCTCTGTGAACGGGGGGAAATACGAGTTCAAAAGACTCCCCTTTGGATTAAAGAATGCAGCAAGCATCTTCCAAAGAACCATCGACGACATACTGCGAGAGCAGATTGGCAAATTTTGCTATGTTTATGTCGATGACGTAATCATCTTTTCAGAAGATGAGGAATCCCACATTAAACACGTGGATTGGGTCCTTAAAAGCTTACACGAAGCAAACATGAGGGTCTCCGTCGAAAAGTCACGTTTTTTTAAGAAAAGTGTGAACTTTCTTGGTTTCATAGTCACCAGCACTGGCGCCACGACGGATCCTGAAAAGGTTAGGGCAATACAGGAGTATCCAGAACCTAAAACACTGTTCGAGGTCAGATCATTTCTAGGCCTCGCAAGTTATTACAGATGTTCCATTAGGGACTTCGCCGCAATAGCAAGACCCATCTCGAACATCTTGAAGGGTAAAAATGGAACAGTCAGTAAGCATAGGTCCAGAAATATAAAGGTTCAATTCTCTGAAGTGCAGCAAAGGGCGTTTCAGAAGTTGCGCGATATTTTGTCATCCGAGAATGTAATGCTCAGGTACCCCGATTTTAAGAAGCCATTCGATCTAACGACCGATGCTTCGGCTCACGGCATAGGTGCAGTTTTGTCTCAAGAGGGTCGTCCTATAACAATGATTTCAAGAACATTGAAGGACAGCGAGGTTAACTATGCAACAAATGAGAGAGAGTTATTGGCCATCGTATGGTCACTTGCCAAGTTAAGGCACTATTTGTATGGAGTGAAAGACATTAATATCTTCACTGACCATCAACCCTTGACCTTCGCAGTTTCGGAATCCAATCCATATGCGAAGATCAAAAGGTGGAAAGCGCGCATTGACCAGTCTAATGCACGTATCTTTTATAAACCTGGCAAGGACAATCTGGTTGCGGATGCCTTGTCAAGACAGCAGCTCAACGCTGTAAATGAACAAGAAGTTGAGTCCTGCGCAGCAACGATCCACAGTGAGGTATCTCTCACCAACACCATTGAGACAACAGACAAACCCTTGAATTGTTTTCAAAACCAAATAGTGCTAGAAGAGGCGCGTTTCCCCTTAAAACGAAGTTTTATTCTTTTTGGAAATAAGAAACGCTACTTGATCAGCTATTCTTGCATCGAATCGCTGCTAGACGAGCTCGAAGATGTAATTTCACCCAAATGCGTAAATGCTCTCCACTGTAATTTACACACGCTTGCAATGATACAAGATGCATTGGTTCGAAGATACCCGGCCACAAAGTTCTTGCACTGCAAAAATCGCGTAGTGGACGTATTTGCGGTTGGAGAAAGAAGGGAAATCCTCACAGCCGAGCATAATAGGGCCCATAGGTCTGCACAGGAAAATATTAAGCAGGTACTCTCGGAGTACTACTTTCCAAAGATGGCAAAAATAGCCAATGAAATAGTACAAAATTGCAAAACATGTGCTAGGGCTAAATATGATAGACACCCCAAAAAACAAGAGGTTGGGGAGACACCTATCCCCTCACATGTAGGAGAGATGTTACACATAGACATTTTCTCCACTGACAGGAAATACTTTCTCACTTGCATCGACAAGTTCTCTAAGTTTGCTATTGTCCAACCGGTCCCTTCAAGAACCATTGTGGATCTGAAGCCAGCTTTAATGCAACTAATGAATTTTTTTCCAAAAGCCAGATCCATTTACTGTGACAATGAACCATCATTGAATTCAGAGACCATCGTGACTATGCTCGCAAACAACTATGGGGTCAGCATTTCTAATGCACCACCATTGCATAGCATCTCGAATGGACAGGTTGAGCGCTTTCACAGCACTCTGTTAGAACTAGCCAGATGCCTAAAGATCGATAAAGGCATAAGTGACACCGTAGAAGTCGTTTTACTGGCTACAACTGAGTACAATAAGTCGATCCATTCGGTCATCGACCAGAGACCAGTCGATGTGGTTCAGACGCACCCAGATGAGCCACAAGAAAAGATACAAGAAAAGATCAGAAACGCTCAGACGACGCTCAGAGCTAGGGAGAACGCAAACCGGCAGAATAGGGCCTTCGACGTTGGTGACAAAGTTTTGGTCAAGTCCAACCGACGGCTCGGAAACAAACTCACACCTTTATGTGATGAGAAGGCCGTGGAAGCAGACCTGGGGACCGAGGTCCTCATTAGAGGGAGGGTGGTCCACAAGGACAACCTAAGGTGACTCCCTTGTTATTTTTACACCTTTTTTTAAGCCACTAGGCAAACTCGTATAAGTTAGATATAGTTTTTCAATTTACTTTTAGCCACTTGACATAGTTTTTATAAAACATTTTTGGTGGTGGGCAAACCTCTTTAAAAAGAAAAACAAAAAAGTTGCTAAAAAGAAAGAAAACAACTTCATTTCACAGGTTTGAATCCATATTACTCCTTTCCTTATCAGTGGCTTCGGCACATGTCACCGACTACTCGCGTGCCAAGTACATTCCCATCGTCGACGGCGAAATCTTGGTATGGGAAGAATACGCCTATGTTAGGCACTCGGCAAACCTCTCAGAGTACGTGCGAATGGTGGAAGAAACGGTCAAATTAATTGACATGTTCCCGCTATCCCACATGAAAAAACTTCTAAGTGTGGACACGGCACATCTACAAGACCTATTGGAGGCGTTAGGCACACACCATAGAGTCGCCAGGAGTTTAGATTTCCTAGGATCCATACTGAAGGTTGTGGCGGGTACACCCGATGCCGGTGATTCAGAGCAGACTAGGTTCACTGAAATGCAACGATTAAATGCCAACAATAGACAAATAGAAATAAACACTAGAGTTCAAGACCAGCTTAACCAGTTAACAATCACTGTCAATAAAATTCTCAAGATAACCAAAAACTCACAAGTTGACACTAGCCATTTATTTGAAACACTACTGTCTAGAAACAGAATGCTGATGATGGAGTTGCAAAATTTAATGCTTGCTATTACTCTTGCGAAGGCTAACATTGTTAGCCCAAACATTTTGGACCACTCAGATTTGAAATCAATTTGGCTAGAGGAACCCACCAACACTCCCATAGGAGATCTTATGTCCGTTGCGTCCGTAAAAGTTCTTCAATCCATTAACACTATACATTTTATAATTAAATTCCCAAAGATTAAAAAAGCTTGCAGAAAAATTACGATTTATCCTGTCGTCCACAAGAACTTCATATTGCGATTGTTTGACAACGTCATAGCCGAATGCGATGGAGAAACCCACACACTGCAGAGTTGCACCGCTTCACCTGGAGCCACATTTTGTCGTCTGGCATTAGAGAGTTCATGTGCCAAAGAGCTCCATGCAGGTGGCACGGCACACTGCGAGATCCAGCCGAGCAACCTGGAAATAATCACCCATGTAGATGACGGAATCATCATCCTCAACGACGGGGCCGCAAGGATTCAGGTGGACAACGGCACTGAGATCCAGGTGCAAGGCACGCATCTCATCACGTTCGGAGACCGAGTCGCAATTAACGGGACTCTGTTTTACAATCACAACAACGTACGCAATAGAGTCCCGAGTATTGCCAATTCTCCCTTGCTGAACATCACTGCCAGCCAAGATGTCCTCAGCCTCCCTTACCTTCATCGTTTGAATGAACGTAATTTGGAGGTGATACAGCAATTCAAGAAAGACGCCGGAACTGATCAAGCTTATCGTGTGGCACTCATCATTGGAGCCATATGCTGTGCTTTAATCTGCATCGGCCTCACTCTTTGGCGGATCATCGACGCAAAGAAGTCTGCGAAGCAGTTACGAGAAGTCGTCGCCGGGATTGGGTCGGCCAAGGACGGCCTTATACTTGAAGGGGGAGTAGTTAACACATAACACTTAATATAGGATATTTCATAAGTTTATAATCAACCCTCGCTATCGCGTGCTTCATAAGTTAAGGAACAGCCCTCGCAATTGCGACACTGCATACTTTGTATCAGCGCGCTATAGCTGCAATGGTCAGCGGCGGTAACCGGACACTTTTGTTTTGCTGCAAGAGTTTCCGTTATTGCCTAAGATTTTGCTGAGTCGGCTTGCCGACCATGACATTGTGGCGTGATGCAAGTTTTGGCTTAGCTTAAGTGAAATATTCTGTGTATTAAGAAATTAGTTTTGAATTCAGCGCTCTTCCAATAAGTCGCTTAAATAAATATTCACTCCGGCACTTAGCCGTTAAATAATTTGTTTTATTGTCTGAGCCCGAGGCCAGCAATAAGAGGCACAGTCGCCTCTCAACCTAATCTTCAGCCACCACAGGACTGGAAGGATATTAATTTGTACATAAATGTTCCCAGCCTAGAGAAAAAAAAAAAAAATATTTTATACCCCCCTCTCTCTCTCTTTCTTTTTTTTTTCCTTCCCTTTATTTAATTTTTTTTTTTTTTTTTTTGTGTGAAGAAAAAAAAAAAATAAAAAATAAAAATAATTTTTAATAAAAAAAAAAAAAAAAAAAAAAAAAAAAAAATAATTTTTTTTTTTTTTTTTAAAAAAAAAAAAAAAAAAAAAAAAAAAAAAAAAAAAAAAAAAAAAAAAAAAAAAAAATATAAAAAATAAAATAATAAATTTTTTCTTTCCTGCCCCAAAAAAAAAAAAAAAATTTTAATTAAATTTTTTTTTTTTTTTAAAAAAAAAAAAAAAAAAAAAAAAAAAAAAATGAACTCAGTTTAAGTCTATTTAAGAGTTTGGCTGCGGGTGTAACTCTTTTGAAGATGGCGATCTAGCGAGTCCAGTGCTGTATTTAGGCCGTTATTGAGTTCCTCGATGTGTATGTCTATTTCTGGATAGCTTAAGATGGAAGATCTTACAAATGGTCTGAGATTTCTTGGTAGGACACAGTTTCATATATGTGAGTTAATAGTCAAATTTATAAACTATTTTTGGATCTGTCCTTATCAGATTATATTGGCCTAGTTGTATTTTTAGGGTTCCCCCAAATGATCTGATGGGAATTCATCTGTTGTATTGCAGAGAGAACTATTTTCTGTTTGGAGGTCTATAGAGCAAAAAATAAATCTATGGAGTATGTGTTGTTAGAGTTATTGGGGCGAATAGGTTTCTTTGATGGGCAAAGGACCAAGTTGGTCTGCCCTAGAACCAGTTTTGAACTGTTTTACCGTCACTTTTCACAATCAGCAAGCGAATCACCAAGCTACTAAC
Source organism: Drosophila littoralis (assembly GCA_018903485.1). Classification (NCBI taxonomy): domain Eukaryota; kingdom Metazoa; phylum Arthropoda; class Insecta; order Diptera; family Drosophilidae; genus Drosophila; species Drosophila littoralis. Next base: position 9,263,378 of record JAEIGF010000592.1, read on the forward strand.
TAGGAACTCAAATGTTGAGAGGTTCAAGGCAAGGCTGGAGGAGACACTCGATCCATCCACCATCAACCTAGACTCTGGTGAGGATATTGAGGAAGCTGTTGAAACTCTCACACGTAGAATACATGACGCTGCACACTCTTGCACTCCTTCGTACTCTATCAGGTCAGCTCACACCCAGAGACCGCGAAGAGATCGTTATCTGCACTCAGAGCAAGTTACCGAGCAACTGAGAACTAAGCGTCGTCTTCGCAGAATATGGCAGCTTAGTCGTAATCCTCGCGACAAGGCAGCCCTTAACCGTGCATGCAAAGACCTTAAGACTCTCCTACTGGAACTGCGTAACGAGACTCTGTCTGACTATCTCCGCAAAGCTGAACCTAATGGGCAAGAGCACAACCTGTGGAACGCCACTAGCTACCTCAAGAGGCCAACTAAAAGGATTGCACCAATTCTCAACGCATCTGGCTCCTGGTGTCGCTCCAGAGAATTTTCACACCCTTCAACATATGTTCTGCCTCGGATGTAATAGCCACACAGCTTTTCTTAGATGCACCTTGCCAAATGGACTTCCCGATTCGACCCATACTAGTAGAAGAAGTGGAAAATGCAGTGTCCAGCTTAAAAATAGCTAAAAGTCCTGGCTACGACGGCATCGACTCAGCCACCATCAAGCTCCTTCCTCCACGTGCTCTTGACTTCCTTACGGCCATCTACAATGCCATCATTAGGCTTCACTACTTTCCTTCACAATGGAAGTGTGCGGAAATCATAATGATACACAAACCTGGGAAGCCTGAACAAGATCCTGCCTCCTACCGTCCCATCAGCTTGTTAGCAATACTGTCGAAAGTTTTCGAAAGATTATTTTTGGTCAGACTACTGCCACTGTTGGAAGACGGGAAGTTGATACCTGATCATCAATTTGGCTTTAGGAGTCAGCATGGAACCCCCGAACAGTGTCACAGGATAACACAAGCAATCCTAAACTCCTTTGAAGCTAAAAATACTGTTCAGCGGCCTTTCTTGATATAAAGCAGGCCTTTGACCGAGTGTGGCATCTAGGATTGCTGCACAAACTGAAGCTCCTACTTCCAGCTCCGTTTTATTTAACGCTAAGGTCATACCTCCATAGGAGGACGTTCTATGTGAGAAGCGAATGGGCCGAATCCGCAATATGTCAAATCAATGCCGGTGTCCCGCAAGGAAGCGTGTTGGGCCCAGTCTTATACACCCTGTATACAGCTGACCTTCCTGTAATCGACAGAGATGACCTGCTCATCGCCACCTATGCAGATGACACTGCATTTATAGCTTCGTCAACAGATCATTCTGAAGCCTCCGTCATCCTTCAAGCTCAGCTGTCAAGCCTCGAACCATGGCTTCAAAGATGGAATATTGTGGTCAATGAAGCCAAGTCCACACACATAACATTCGCCACAAGACGAAAAACCTGCCCTTCTGTTCACCTAAACGGCAACACGCTGCCAACAGAAAACAAAGTCAAGTATCTTGGCCTAACCCTTGACAGGAGATTGACATGGTCAACCCACATAAAAGCCAAAAGAAAGCAGCTCAGCCTGAAACTCCGGCAAATTAACTGGCTCCTTGGCTACAGGTCGCAGCTTAACTTAAGAAATAAAGTACTCTTATATAAGGTAATTTTGAAGCCAATTCAGCTGTGGGGCACGGCCTCTAATTCAAACATCGAAATCCTGCAAAGATTCCAAAATAAAACTCTGCGCAGGCTGGTTAAGGCACCCTACTATGTAAAAAATAGTGTAATACACAACGACCTCAAAATCCCATCCGTCACCGAAGAAGTGAAACGAATTAGCCTGAAGCATGCAGACCGACTGGGCAACCACGTCAACCACCTTGCAATAAGCCTCCTTGACAATAACCTGCACCCCCGACGCCTTAAAAGAAACCACCCACTCGACCTGCCTTTTAGGCCGCCTAAAGAGTGGTGAGACTCTATAATATACCAGTACCAATACACACAAAAACCTCATGTGAATTTCAACATCACATAATTTACTTATTATCGATAAGATAGATTGTAAATAAAAATAGAGAAAAAAAACTTTTCACTATTTATGTGGACTGGGCTATAGTAAGGCATAGCCAACTGAAATGTTTGATCGACAAAATGAGTGTCTCCCCAATTATTCAATACATTATAAATACAATAATGAGAATTAAATGCTAAAATCCTAGTTAGAGTACACAATTTTCTAATAGCATCACCGACCGATGCCCCTGCTAATAGCTTATATCCTCAAAGCAAGGATTTTATTAGGGGTAGAGAAAGTTCAGTAGAGAAAACGGGATGCAAACTATTATAACTTTTACATAACACGCGAAAAGGATTCTGCATAGCGTACTCTGTTGTGAACGTTGGTAGGAAAAAGGGGCGATAATTCCTGGTAGGTCTAGACGGAACAGAGAATTGAAGATGCCCTAACAGAAAAGGAGAATCTATATCGCCAACAGTCAACTTATGTAAGAAGACAACAGCGAGAATTGTCCTACGGTTGGTTAACGATGGAAGATCCTGGCTATTGTTATACCGCGGAGCCAGATGCAAGAGCAGTATTTAAGGATAGGATAACAAGACAGAAGTTTCGTTATAAAAGGATCGTTAAACTATTTGGACCATCGTTTTATGAATCCAAGTACACCTTTTGCCTCATTAACGATGGTATCTATATGCAGATTGAAGCTGAGTTTAGAATCAAAAAGAAAGCCTAGATCCTTAACTGTTAGTATACGTCGTAATGGAGTATTGTCAATTATATAACTAACAAGATAGGGTGTAGTACGATTAAAGGCAGTAGATAGGGGATATATATTTTCTCTTTCAGGAAGTGACGTCACCGTGGTGGGGAATGTATGTTCTGCCTCAGGAAGTGACGTTATGTTTGTTTACATTTATTATCTGGGTCAAGTGTTTTTATGCTAGGGAAAGGGGCGGGGCGGGTTTTTTTGTGTGTGTGTTTTATTTTTAGTTTATATAGGGGAAAGCATTTAAAGCCGAGAAGTGTGGGAGTCTCACCCACTAAAACCACCACCTACTCTCCGTATCCCTCTCGCGGAACGACCGCAACGAGGGGGAGATGGCATGAAAGGCTCTTCTAGTATCTTATCTAGCGTAAGAACTTGAATTGCGCTGTCTTTCAGCGCGACGCAAGGATTTGTTAATTTCTCTAGCCATGTGGGTTACTGCAACCATTAATCATACAATGCATAGATACTCCAAACAGCATTTTAATCGAAGCAGGATTTTTCGCAACGAGTGAGCCCCATGGGTGTCTGAGACCATTTTAATGTTCCCAGATAGAGTAAGACTGCTGAGAGCGGCAGCCGAACGCCGGCCTTGAAAGCCGAACGTTCAGTATGAAGCCGCATCTCGCTCAGCGCACATCGTCGCTGCGGCTGATGTCTTTTCTTAATATATGTATGTATGCCTGTTTTAAATGCTTACAGCCCAAATACATATGTGTATACGCATTTGCCTCGCCCTCACTCATTGCGCACTTGTGTGCATCTCTTTCTCCCTGCATATCTTCTCACAAAACCCCGAGATCTACACACATACATACATACATATGTTTGTGTTGTGTGGATATGCACACAAGTAGATCACGGCGTTTGTCGCGAGCCAGAGCTTTTTCTTCAATTGTGTGCCCTTTGTGCCTGTGGTAGCAAAAGGAACACACATTCAAATGCTCTTTCATATATTTCTTCGTCCAGACAGGTAAAATGAGAAGAATCTGATCTATATTTATTAAATAAACAATTCATTGACCTAAATAAAATAAATATATTTATTTTCTATTTACTGTAGGGACTTATTTTGCTTAAAATAAAAATATATCTAAGTCGTATTTCTGCAAGGGTAATTCATCGTCGGCTTGTCGAAAAACGGTCTTTGTTTTTTTTGGCGTGCCTGTGCTGGGCTTGCGGCCGCAAAAGGCACAAATGTGTAAAGGGTCAATAAAAATAGGTAAGCCGCACTTGTCGTTCGTTTGCATTTTGTTATGGATACAGACGAATGCTAGACATTTCGACCGTAATGACCTGCCATAAAACCCTTTAACCAAAATTCTATACAATGTCAATAAATGCATAAACAGATCAATTGCATTCTTGAGAATTTTTTGGCAGTTATGGACATTTTAGGCGTTAAATGTCATAAAAGAGACTGCCTCTCATAAAGCCCACCGCAGGCATGCCCAAAAAAACAAAGACCGTGCCCGTCGCCCAAATTTACGCACCCATTGATGAAAATATCTCGTCTCACAACAAACCCTTGATCGGCTCATTCACACGCATTTGTGAGTGTGTGTATGGATGTGTGTGTAGAGCTCGAAGTTAAGAAATGCCAAAAACTTCAAATTTTGTGAAATTTGCATCGGCAGGCAGGCAACCAACACGCACACAAACGCATAAATGCTTCCATCCATATAGAAAAGTGTGTAAGTATGCGTGCTTGGCAGACCCAAAAAGTTATCATGCACAAACGCCAACGTTCAGGTACCCTTACCCCTACAACAAGGATGGAAAATAGCAAATTTGCAGATAAACAGGCCAAACCCTTTTATAATATCACACGACTGCTCCGTCGAAAGATTGTGCGTGTGCACAAGTAGCAAATCGCAAAATTTGAAAATGTTCAATTTTTCGTATTTTCTTAGAATTTTTCGACAAGCCGACGATGAATTACCCTTGCAGAAATACGACTTAGATATATTTTTATTTTAAGCAAAATAAGTCCCTACAGTAAATAGAAAATAAATATATTTATTTTATTTAGGTCAATGAATTGTTTATTTAATAAATATAGATCAGATTCTTCTCATTTTACCTGTCTGGACGAAGAAATATATGAAAGAGCATTTGAATGTGTGTTCCTTTTGCTACCACAGGCACAAAGGGCACACAATTGAAGAAAAACCTCTGGCTCGCGACAAACGCCGTGATCTACTTGTGTGCATATCCACACAACACAAACATATGTATGTATGTATGTGTGTAGATCTCGGGGTTTTGTGAGAAGATATGCAGGGAGAAAGAGATGCACACAAGTGCGCAAAGCAATGAGTGAGGGCGAGGCAAATGCGTATACACATATGTATTTGGGCTGTAAGCATTTAAAACAGGCATACATACATATATTAAGAAAAGACATCAGCCGCAGCGACGATGTGCGCTGAGCGAGATGCGGCTTCATACTGAACGTTCGGCTTTCGAGGCCGGCGTTCGGCTGCCGCTCTGAGCAGTCTTACTCTATCTGGGCACACTAAAATGGTCTCAGACACCCATGGGGGGATTAAAATGCTGTTTGGAGTATCTATGCATTGTATGGTTAGTGCTGCAACCCAATTGTTTTGCGAGCTAAGTAGGATATCTATCAAGTCAATGACTGTAAAAGTTCTCCCAATATTTTGGCTTTCCCGTTCAGCAGAAAATCTGGGACAGACAAAAAAGACGTGTTCTGCGTCCTCTATGGTCCGCGCACAGTGTGTGCAAAACGGACCCGTCTCATGCCTAAACCTAAAGAGATTGGATTTGAAGCAACCATGTCCTGTCAGTAGCTGAGTCAGGTAGAAGTCGGTTTGTCCGTACTTGCTGCTTACCCACGGTCGTAGGTCCGGGACTATGTGTTTGGTCCATCTGGCATTGGGGGAAGACGCCCATCGTGCTTGCCATTCTTCTATTGTTGCCTCCCGACTGCGTGTTGCGGCGCGGTCTTCTGTTGCAAGTAGATCCAGCGGGGGCATTCCGGCAAGCACAAGGGCTGCGTCATCTGAGACGGTCCGGAAGGCGCAGAGAACTCGGAGGGCACATCGCCTGTACGATGCCCTGCATTTGCGGTTGTAAGAAGGGATCCTGATTGCTGGTCCCCAGATCGGTGCTGCGTAGAGGAGCATCGACTGAAGACTCAGAGATCTGCAGCCTGTAGAGTGCCAAGAGTATGTTTGGCCAGCTATCCGAGTTAAACGCGTTTTTCACGTCTAGCGTTGTCACAAGGCAATACTTTTTGGCCCAGCCGCGCCATCGCGTGCCTTCTATAGCGTTCCGTGCCGTGTCCGCTACCAGTTTGATTGCGGCGACAGTGCTCCTCTGTTTACGGAAGCCGAACTGCTGGTCAGAGAGTCCGTGGCGATCTGCGATCTCCTTCTCTAATCGATCGCAGATTATGCGCTCGAAGAGCTTGCCCGTGGCGTCTAGCATGCAGAGTGGCCTGTATGCTGAGGGGTCCTGCGGGTTAAACACATTTATTATTGTGTCTGGGTGAGCACTAGCAATGGTCTTCAGCACTGCGTTGGGGATGCGGTCTGGTCCTGGCGCTTTGTTTGGTTACACTTTGGCGCGGCAGTTATGTCGTCTGTTTCAATGGGAGGCGCCACCGATGTGTCTACAGCTGGGAGGTGGTGTCGTAGCTCTGTCTGGTGCGAGAACAATGTCTCCACTATGATGAGCATAGCTCGCCAGTAGTGGTAGGCTGCACGAGCTTCTTCGGATTCGCGCTCCAGGGCCAGGTTTGCCATAGCCCATCGCGCTCGCCGTGCTACGCGCTGATACAGGCGTCTTGTTGTGTGGCACCTTTTACGAGCATTCTCAATCTCATCATCCCACCAGCGGACTGGCTTATGCTTGATGTAACCTTTCCTTTTCCTCATCATTGCCGTATCGCAGGCTCGTTGCATTTCCCGCGTTAGGTAATCGCGGAGGGGTCGAACACCGCTAAGAGTGCCTCTTTATTGAGCGTTTCAGGGTATCCCAAGCGATGTGGTGAGTTCTGCCTGTCGGGCTTGTTTGCGCTCCATTGATATTGCTGACGGTAGCCTGGTGGTCACTATGCGTATACATCTGGGATGCCTCCCATGTGGCTCGTCTTGCTATCGTGGGGCTGGCGAACGTCAGGTCGATTATTGTGCCCCGTCCTGCTTTGGTGAAGGTGTGCTCGGTCCCGGTATTTAGCAGTGTTATGTTGAGGACTGCGCAGGCGTCTAGAAGCGCGCAGCCTCGTGGGTTCGTCCTGGCGCTTCCCCAGTGCACTGCCCACGCGTTGAAATCATGTCCGCCACTAGTTCGTCGATCATTCGTGCGTATTCGTCGAGTTGATTGCTGGGGGCCAGATAGCAGCTGTACCAGTAGGTGCCGTCGATCTTGGGTCTTGCGTATCCCAGCGTCGTTTTCCTTTCGCTCACTAGAAGTGGTGGGTTTCCGCAGGTCCATATTGCCACGCCATGTTCGGTGTTTTGGATCCAACTCTCTTCAGACATTGCTGCGTATGGTTCGCTCAGTAATGCCACATCGGCTCGGATCTCTCTGACTGTTTGGGTCAGTAGCTCCTGCGCGGCTCTGCAGTGATTTAAGTTAAGCTGTAGTAGCTTAATTTTCAATTTCTTTTATTTGCAGCCTTTACAAACAATGGACATGACCTGCTAAGGGTGTTATGTCCCAGATTTTCCTGGCCCTTTCGAGTGCATAGTATGCACGCTTGCTTCTCTTGACATGCTTTTGATGCATGCTCTGTTCCACCGCAGTTGTAGCACTTGCCTGTTTCATCGTGGCTACTTCTACACCTGGTGGCAATGTGCCCGAATTCTAAGCACTTGAAGCATCTCCTGGGGATGACTTTATGGCGAATGCGGCAGATTGCCCATCCAATTCTAAGTTTTCCGATTTTAAGCAGCTGTTCTGCTAGCTCTTTGGGTAGAAGGACTCCAGCCGTCTGGGTTCCTCGGTATGCTGCTCGCAGTTTGGGAGGGGCTTCTACGGGCATGTCCCCGTCGATTTTGGCAAAGACTGCATCAAGAACGTCAGTAGCCTTTTCAGAGATCGTTTTAACCTCAGCGAGCTCTCTCATCTTCTCTTGCACAGCCTTAAGTAGTTTCGCTGTTGCATCGTCTCCCACTTTTTCCATCTGCAGGAGCAGCTCTCCAGTTCGACGTATTTTTGTGACGTATTTTTGCAGGGATTCATCGTTCTGCACTGCCCCAAGGACCTCGGCATATGAAGCCGTGTCCTTGCACTTGACCAGCAGGGCATCTGGTCTGCTTGGCATTTTCGTGGCTTTTTTTGCCGGCGGTTAACTTGCTGCCACGTACTCTCCTTAGCGTGCCCTTCCTTAGTGCGTGGCGCTGTCCGTGCTTGGCTATTGCTTTCTTTGGCTGCGGTGTTACGAGGTGGTGGCTCTTCTCGGATTCTTTGCCTCAGCGGTTTGCCCATCTTTGATGCCGGGCTTGCTGCCTTCGGCGCTGGTGTACGCGCATCCGGTTGCGTGTCGCTAGGCTTCTTAGCTTTTCCCTTGTAATTGGGGCAGATGGTTTCTGTCCGCACCTTTTCCTCTATTTGGGAGCATACTGCCTTCTTTATCTTCTTCATTTGCGCGAGGGAGTCCTTCATTCCCTAGTTTATGTGGAGCACCACAGGCTTCTTCTCATTAACGAGGTAGATTATTTCGTCTAGAATTTTGCCTAATTGCTTCATCTGGCCGCAGCAGGAGTCTGTTACGCTTTTGGTTTTATGAATGGAACTTAAAAGTCAAATTCAACATTCATTAACACAAGTAATAATATTTTGATTTTAGCAATAGTAGCTTTATTTATTAGACACCAAAAAAGAGAGCTCAAGCTAGAAGAAGGTGTACATACTTTTAGAAATATGGTGAAATAACAAAAAAGTGTAACCAAACTTATCAAAGACAAAAAACTTAAAATGTATCGATTTCTGTGCTGCCAGATCGCCACAGTATAGGTGTGTTGGAAGTATCCTTGGATGCGTCTTGTTGTTGACCTAATGGCGATGTTGCTTCTGAGTTGGTTGTCATTGATTGTTGTTGTGTTTCCATGAAAGCAGGTTTGAGGCGATCAATTGATACTTTGGTATCGTGACCATTGATAAGTATGTTGAAAAATTTGGTTTGTTTTGATTTTACTTCAAATGGGCCGTCGTAGGGCGTCTGAAGCGATCCACGTACCGTGTCGTTACGCAGAAAAACATGAGTTGAATCAGCTAATTGCTTGAAGATGAAAGGCTTTGATGAGTCGTGGTTGGAAGTTTGAATTGGTCGGATTTCGCGCATCATCTCTGTTAGATCCTTGGCGAAATCAGTGTGTGGTTGAAATTGACTGTAGTTGTTGAAAAATTCTCCAGGAAGACGAAGAGTTGTGCCGTAAACAAGCTGTGCTGCTGTTGTTTTGGATGTCGGGCTTATATGCTGAGCGTAGGCCGAGGAGAATCATTGGCAATTTGGATGGCCAGCCGATCCTGTTGTGACACATTATAGCTGCCTTAATCGTGCGGTGCCACCGTTCGATGATTCCGTTTGCCTGTGGATGGTAGGCGGTTGTTCGTAAATGGTCAATGCCGAGGAGGCGCGATAGCTCGCTAAATAACCTGGATTCAAATTGTCTGCCTTGGTCCGTGGTAATGCGTGCTGGAACTCCAAAGCGAGAAATCCATGTCTTGATGAGTGCTGTGGCTACTGTTTCAGCTTGGATATCCTCGATGGCGATTGTATCTGGCCATCTCGTTTAGCGATCAATGATCGTGAGACAATATCTAAATTGACCAGATTGAGGCAATGGTCCAATGAGGTCTACATTGATATGTTCAAATCTGCGTGAAGGCAGAGTGTATTGTTGGAGTGGTGAATAAACGTGGCGCGTGACTTTAGATTTTTGGCAAGGGATGCAGTGTTTGACGAAGTGAGCTATATCCTTATGTATACAAGGCCACTCAAAGCGCTGTTTGATGAGTTTAATTATTGAACCAACTCCTCCATGGGCAATGCCATGTATCTTGCTGATAATATTTTTTCGATATGGTACTGGTATGAATGGTTGCACTGTGGAAATAGAAAAATCGCATAAGATTGGAGTACTTGATTGCGGTAAGTTGATAGATTTGATTTGAAGTGAAGTTGTGTCGTCATTAAGTAGTTTTTTCAGCTCTGGACAACTTGCTTGTGAAGCAGCAATCTTATTGTAGTCGATGATGTTGGCTTCAATAGTTTCGATGCGAGAGAGTGTATCAGCAGTAATGTTATCGACAGCTGCTATGTGCAGAATAGATGTCGTGAATTCCCCGATAAAATCTAGCTGTGGAAGCTGACGTGGAGAAGCTTTTTCTGATTTTTGAGTAAAAGCGTATACTGATGGTTTATGGTCAGTGTGGACATCAAAAATTTTACCTTCGAGCATATAACGGAAATGCTTGATACTAAGGTTAATTGCAAGAAGCTCCCGATCGTAAGTACTGTACTTGCGTCAGTAAGTTTAACGCTAAAAAATCCCATTGGCCGAAGTTCATTGTTGACGATCTGGTGCAGTACAGCGCCAACGGCTGTATCGCTTGCGTCCGTGCTGAGTGATAACTGGGCATCTGGAGCAGGATGTACCAAAAGTGTTGCTGCAGCTAGGGAACGCTTGCATTCCTCAAAATGTTTTAGCGTGTCACCTGTCCAAGTTATTGGAGTTGAGTCGTTTTTTTTGTTACCCGGTATTAATTTTACTATTGGTGCTTGATGAGTGATTGCTTTTGGCAGGAATCCTCGATAAAAGTTAATCATAGCCAAAAAACGTTTCAGTTCTTTTGCGAATTTGGGCAAGGGAAACTCGACGATAGTTTTGACTTTGTCTGGTAATGGTTTGATGCCACTATGATCGATCAAATGACCAAGAAACTCGATTGATGTTTGACCGAAACAACATTTGCAAGAGTTGATTTTGAGATGAAAACGTCGAAGTCGTTCAAACACTTGCCGAAGGTGGATTTGGTATTGCTCCATATTGTCTGATGCAACGGCGATATCGTCAATATAGACGAAAACAAAGTCTAAATCCCTCAGTGCGGAATGCATGTACCTTTGGAAGGTTTGTGCAGCGTTGCACAATCCAAATGTCATGTGTGTAAACTCAAATAATCCAAATGGTGTGGTTATTGCAGTCTTTGGGACGTCGCCTGGTTCGATGGGGATCTGGTGATAAGCACGGTTAAGATCAACTTTTGAGAATATTTTCTTGCCATGCAATATGTTCGTACAGTCTTGTATGTGTGGAAGTGGATACCGATCCGGAACAGTTTGTGCGTTAAGGGCACGGTAATCACCACATGGTCGCCATTCACCTGTTGGCTTGCGGACCATGTGCAACGACGACGCGTATGCACTTTTTGATGGTCGGCACACACCTATTTTAGGCAAGAACTCGAATTCCATTTTGGCAGCCTTGAATTTGTCGGCGTGAGTTGACGAGGTCTTGCAAATGTTGGTGGGCCTTTTGTCTCAATGCAGTGAGTTACACTAGATGTTGTGTGTTTCGGTGCTAAGGCATTGAGCTGTGTGATGTCCTTGAATTCCTCCAGCAGTCGGGCGAATTCAGAGGATGCATTAAACGTTTTTAATGTTGTTGATGATGGAAGGCTGCAGACACCTTGACGTGTTATCAAAGTTTGAGCTTCGATTAATTCACCTGCTTTGATATTGACAAGAAGGTTATAGTGCTGTAGAAAATCTGATCCAATGATTGGAAATTTATTGTCAGCAATGATAAAATTCCATGTGTATGGACGACGTAACCCAAGATCCAGAGTGAGGCGGGTTTAACCATATGTTTTAATGGTAGTGCCGCATCAAAAAGGGGATTTTCGCCGCTGGCTAAGAAACGTCGGTTTATGGCTGCAGAAGGTATGACTGACACATCTGCGCCAGTGTCGATAAGGAACTTTTTACCAGACTTTGTATCTGGAATAAATAGTCGATTAGGGGTTGTTATTCTGTGAACGTTTATACTAAGCTTGAAAACATTTTTTTTGGCATGAACAGATTGGCCGTCGAAGTTGCCAATTTGATTTTCTTCGACGGTGTTTGCTAGTTTTTTGGATTGTTGGTTTGATTAAAGGAACATGGTGCAATGCAGTGTTGGGCACTGCAGCCATAGTTGTTATGATACCAGCAATTTTGATTTGAATCGGCCTGTACGATCGGTGTATTGCTGCGGTTGCTCTGTGATCGATTGAGACTGCGAGCGCGTCGATTTCCGTTGTTGTTATTGCTGTTGAGCAGCTGACCAAGTTTTGCATTGAGCTTTCGAAACATTATGTCCTGGGGATCCAGACGTTTTTGTATCTTAGTGATGCGGGTGTCAATTAGATGCTCAGTTACGGAGTCAGCGGCTGTTGCAAGTTGCGTTAATGTTGTATTTGGGGAAGTCTCAAGAATTCCTGCGATGACGACGCGAGCTGCAAGAGGTAGGCGTTTAATCCAATAACGACGTACAACTGATTCATCGTTAGTAGTATTGGTTTGCTGTAGTTGGCTGAGGAGATGGCTTGGGCGTCCATCACCGAGTTGAATGCCAGTGGCAAGTTTGTCGAGGCGTGTCATCTCTGACTCAGCGCACTTTGCAAGAATGGCCTGTTTGAGTGTAGTGTATGGATTTTCTTGAGGCTCATTATGAACAAGATCGTGAACTTGATCTAAGTATTTGGGATCCGCATATGTGATGACGGCTGCGTACTTCTCGTGTTCCTTCCGTAAGCCTATGCCTTGTAAAAGAAACCAACTTTCTAGCTTTGTGAAAAACATTTTAATGTTTGTAACCGTGTGTAGTTGAGGAAATGGCATCTTGACGAAAATAGAATTTACATTGTCTGCAACTCCTGCATTGCTGTTCTCAATGTGAGCGCTAGCATTATTTTCGTCCTGCATTTTGTATTTTAAGCGTCATGTATTTCGTGGAATTGCGCAAAAAGTCTGTTTGTGTGAGTATGTCGCAGCAAAGCTATATGAGTGTGTCGCTTGGCTTTAAATTTTAAATTGAATTGGCGAAAACTTCAGTATGATCGTGGAGTATGTGATGATTGCAATTTGAGTTGCGCACAAAGTTTGGCTTAGCTTCGAGCCACACTTTGGTTATTGTCGGGGGTCACCAATTTGGTTATATGAATGGAACTTAAATGTCAAATTCAACATTCATTAACACATGTAATAATATTTTGATTTTAGCAATAGTAGCTTTATTTATTAGACACCAAAAAAGTGAATATTAAGATGCGTAGATGTTGATGTTTAGAGAGCTCAAGCTAGAAGAAGGTGTACATACTTTTCGTAATATGGTGAAATAACAAAAAAGTGTAACCAAACTTATCAAAGACAAAAAACTTAAAATGTATCAATTTCCGTGCTGCCAGATCGCCACACGCTCTTTGCTCGCTTAGATGGCGTTTTCCAGGGCGTGCTCTTAGGGCTCCCTGAGTTCCTGCCTCTCTTCGGCGTATTCATAATTGCGCCCGCTGCATCGCATTTGGCGTCGCATTCAGGTGCATCGGCTTTGTCGGCCTGCGGTGGAGTTCTAGCAAATCTGCTAGATTTCTCAAAAGCAAGACCATCTTGTTGCGGGGTGGAGGTGTCCCCGTTGTGGTTTGTTGTTCATTTTTTAGTATTTGGGCCCTCCGTTGAGGCCGTTATTGTTGCCCGTTCTGTGCAGACACCTACGTGAAGTGAGGTCCACGCGAGGGTTGACTCCGGTCCTTATGAGAGCCGGGGTTCAGAGCCAGATCGGTGTTAGTCAGGATAATGTCAACTGATCCTGCACGGCCAACTTAATGGCTAGGGACAACAAGCGTTTCTCGAGACCTTGCCATGGTTTTAACGGGGCAAGGGCAGGCGCAGCATTAGCCCAGCAGCCGTTTCCACTCGATTTCACTCGGTTTACTAAGGTGCTAGAATACTGCGGCCTGTCAGCCCGGTGTCGTCGGATATGTAGTTGGCTTCCAGTATGCCGTAATTGAGCCTTACTGGGCTGGGGTCTCAATGGATCCTACAGGATCCGCTGTGCACGGAAAATAACTGGCGAGAGTTTGTCCCGCAGGGCGTCCCACGTTGGCTACAAGTTTCCCCGTAGCGTTGGTCGATGGGAGTAATGCCCCGACTCGGCCGCCAGAGCCCCGTTTGGGGGTACGCCGCCGGATCGGTGGGGATGGCTTAGCCAGATCCGCGGCCTTGTGTACCCGTTGGCTCTGTTGGACGTTCAGCATTCTGCATTTTCTTTTCTTTTTTTGATGCTTTGTGTACTACTAGCGCCATCTAGGAGCGGGCAGCTAGATATTTACATCCTGTCTTCGTGGCGCCATCTCTTTGTTGCGTTGTGTAAATGTGTGTCAGCGGTTTTGAGCACTGGTGCTCAGCTGTGCTTACACAGATTGCCATCGCTACCTTGTAGCAGCTGATCGTCGTCTGCATGACTTTCACAGTTTGTTTTAAATTTTTGATTAAAAATTCAAATCTAAACATGCCCTACACAAAATCCTTCATCCGGATATGCCGCACTGCTGGTTTTTTCCCTCCTACAGTGGCGAGGAGCCTATCCAATATCGCGCCCAGCTCCAGCATTAGTACACTAGTGTGCATTAATTTTTTTTTCTGGGCGGTCACTTGCTGCAATAAGGGGGCTGGGTGAATCCCGGCTTCGCTTCTTCGTTGGTGTGTCTTCTACTGGCCGCTCCTCCAACTGTGCTCCGTGCGATGCCGGCAATGGAGTTTGCGTTTTTGCGATACTGATGGCCCGGGCCAACCGTATGCACGATTTGCTGACTCCGTCAGCACCTACGTACTACTCATCCCCCCACTCACACACCACATTTCCCGCGGGATCACCTATTTTAGGCAGTATCGATTAATCGTCGCTCCTTTTCGCATCGTCTCGGATCCCTCTGGATGCCTATTATGAACTGGCTTATATTTCTCAAGTTGTCCTCTCCTTCCAGAATGAATGCTACCAGTCCCTCCGGTGGAGGTACAGAGCCCACTACATCTCTGTTTCTCGAGCATTGGTACAGCACGTGTCCCGGGTCATCATCCAGATTTGGCCAGTTCGGGCACTCTGGAAAGTCCTCATGCCTGAACCTATGGAGATACTTCCTATACCCGCCGTGTCCAGTAAAAAACTGTGTTAGGTGGAAGTTAATTTCTCCATTCCGTCTCCTAATCCATTGCTCCAGATTGGGGATTAGTTTATGTGTCCATCTCCCCTTGTTCGCCGTGTTCCATCTCTCCTGCCAAGTTGCCATTGATGTTGCTCTCTCCGACCGGATGACGTCCATTGAGACGGCGTCTCCCGTGGCTATTCGGGCTATGTATATTTTCTCCATTTCCTTGGACAATATATATATACTGGCAGCATTCCTGTCAATACTGTGGCTGCCTCGTCCGGCACCGTCCGGAATCCAGAAATGGTGCGCAGAGCATTGAGCCTATAGGGGACTGACATCTTCTATCTGAGGCCTTTCTGGCTTGCAACCGCTGATGCCCATATCGGTACAGCATAGAGCAGCACGGAGGCTACAACGCGAGTAGGGGTCTACCTGCTTTAGGTCCTCCTATGTTGGGTACCAACCTCGAAAGGGCCGCCTGCATTTTAGCTGCTTTCTGGCTAACGTAATCTACGTGCGGTCGAAAGCTAAGCCTGTTGTCTAACATGACCCCCAGATACTTAATCGATACTAACGCTGTCTACCTGAAATCTAGCAAACTCGACTATTTTGCGGGTTGTGATAAGCACAGCCTCTGTTTTATAGCCTGCCAGCTGCAGGCTAGCGCCACGCATCCAGCTGGCCAAGATCCTTATGGCTACATTTGCTGCCGCTACCACGTCTTCTATTTCTTTGCCCACCACTACTAGAGCTAGGTCATCAGCGAATCCTATGATTCTGCATTCCTGGGGCAATTGCACTCTGAGCACCTCGTCGTACATTATGTTCCACAGGAGCGGTCCCAGGACCGACCCCTGTGGGACCCCTGCTGAGACCGTGTAACTCCTAGAACCGTCATCCGTATCATAACTCAATACCCGATCGGACAGGTAGTTGGATATTATACGGAAAAGGGAGGACGGTATCCCTATCTATCTCTATCTCTATCTCTATCTCTATCTCTAAGGCTTCCAGTATACGAGACCAGCTTGCTGAGTTAAATGCATTGCGGAGTCCAACATAATCACCGCGCAATACTCCTTGTCTCCCCACCTCCATCTGGTTCCCTCTATTGCTTTAACGGCAATATCTACCACCGCCTTAATTGCATCGACCGTAGACCTTGCCTTGCGAAATCCGTATTGCTGTTTGGACAGGGCCTCTTTCTCTTCGACTAACTTCAGCGCTTTGTTTGGCACCCCATCTGGTCCTGTCGCCTAGTTTTTGCCTGCCACTAACACTTCGTCTACCGACACCTGCTGTACTAGCTCCGTGCTGCGTGAGCGGTTGACTACTTCCAGTCGTGGGTGTGTCTCAACTATAGTGGCACATGGGTTGTTCCCTGCCTGCGGATCTTTTTCGTGACGACCTTGTATGCCGTGCCCCACGGGTTAACATCGGCCTCATCGCATAATTGCTGGAAGTAGCTGGATTTGCTTCTTTTGATGCTTCTCCTGAGGTCTTGCTTTGCTGCCCGCAGGTCTTCCAGCCTAGATGAAAAGTCTGGGTGGCCTCGAGCACGTTGAGAGCGCCTTCTAGCACGCAGGCAGGCCTTCCTTAGGTCGCTGATTTGCTCATTCCACCAGTAGCAAGGTGCTCCTCTTCTGTTTGGCATCCTCCTGGGCATGGACAAGTCGCACGCATCCGAGATGTTTTCCATTAGCTGCCGCGCCATGTCTTCTGCTAACTCCGTGGACCAAGTGCATTGAGCGTGACGTAGGGAGTCCGTGTAGGTTTCCTCGTCTAGGCCGTTGTCCTTTCATTTGGGGCCTGTTGTTTTGGGCTGCTGTTTTCTCCGTCCTCTCCCGTGGATCTCGAAATGTACTGCTCGGTGGTCGCTGAATGTGAATTCGTAGCTGACTTTCCATGTGGTTAGCCTATAAAGTAAGCGGCTGAGCAGGGTGAGGTCTATAATAGAGCCTCTACCGACCTTGCAGTACGTGAGCTCCTGCCCGTCGTTTGCAAGGCCCAAGTCGAGCGCCGCGAACTCTTCTAGCAGGTTGGTCCCTCTCGAGCTAGTTTCATTGCTTCCCCATTCCACGGCCCAGGCGTTAAAATCTCCGGCTATGACGAGGGGAGCTCTGTTGCGAGCGTCTTCTGATATTACTTCCAGCATGGGCTGAAAATCGCAGTTCCCAGCTTGGGAGTGCGTAGCAACTGTAAACGGTGATTCCATTAATTTTCGCTCTCACGAATCCGTCGTGTGCTGCTCTGACTTCCTGGACCGGTGATTTGAGAGACCAAACGGCCGCTTTTCCACATTTACTTGCCACCCAGCCACTTCCAGCGATAGGCTTGTATGGCTCGCAGATTATTGCGACGTCCCGTATTGATTGCGTCAGGAGGGCCTGAGCAGCCTCGCAATGGTTGCGGTTCAGCTACGTCCACATCATTTTCTGTTGGTCAGGGCGCTCCTAAACACGGGGCTTCTGCCGCTGCCGGCAATGTGTTTGGAGTCGCCATTCCTTTCCTTACAGAGCATGCGTTGTGGCTCTTGTTTGCAGTCCTTAGCCAGATGGTCCTTTCCGCCGCATCGTCGGCACAGATTCGATCTGTCTAGTTCACTTTTGCAGTGTCTTGCAGGGTGTCCAAGCTCGAGGCATCTGAAACATCTGGTGATGTTTATCCGTTCGCGGATTCTCGAGTTGACCCAGCCTACTTTCAGGAAACCTACTTAAAGGGCCTTTTTCGCGCTTCCCGCTGGCAGTCTTATCGTCGCCATCTGTGTTTGGCCATACGCCTTTCGGAGGCTGATATTCTCTGGGGCCATGTCCAGTATTTGGATTTGACCCCTCAGCTCCTCGCAGATATCCTCCCTGGTCGTGATCTCGTCCAGGTCCTTGCACTCAACGGTCACTCGGTGGGACAGCGTCCGGAACTTTGCATTTTCGCCTAGCGTTTCGCCTACCAGGCTTCCAAATTCCAAATAGTAGGTCTCCTTTTTGTGTCCTCCTTATTCTTGTCACCGCGTGACCGAGCTCGCCCAGTTTCTCGTCTGCTTTAACTTTCCTCAGTATCTCTGAGTAGCTCACTTCGCCTTTTGCCGAGATGACTATAGCATCCGGCCGCGCCTTTTCCTTGAGCAATCCCTTGCTCTTTTTCTGGGTGACCTCTTTCCTTTTCTTGTAGGTGACCTCCTTCCACTTGTCGCCATCCGCTTTGGAGCTCAGTGCCTCCTGCGTCGTTGTTACGGTAGCTTGGCTACCGACTGGTCCTCGGATTCGCTTTGTTTGTGACGTCCGTGCTGTGGCCTGCTTCCGCTTGACGTCTATCGTCGTCCTGAACAGGGGCGAGGTTTGAGACGACTGGTGCGTCCTGATTATCTCCTTGGCTCCTTCGTCGTGCAGCTGGATGGCCGCCAGCTCGTAGAGCACTCTAATGCTCTCTATCGAGTCTCGCATGGGCTGGTGGATGGAGCGTCGCTTGCCATCTTCGAGCATGTTTACCAGCTTTGAGATCTCTTGCCCGAGTTCTCGAAGTGCTGAGCTGCTCTGATTTGCCGTCGTTGGATCCCGTTCAGAGTTCGCCTCTGTCGGGACGGCTGTTTGGACACCTAGTGGTGATCTCGCCGTTCTGCTGCTCTTTGCAAAAGCATCACAGCTCTCCTTCGTTTGTGGAGTTTTTATGTATATCATTTATTGGGTCCCAACTCCTAAGCCGTTGTCCTTCGTCGTTGTACAGTCGCGTTTAGATCTCATGGTTGTCTTTGCAAGCAGTGAGGCCATGCGAGGATTGACACCCGCCTTCATGGGGTCGAGTGTTCAGAGGCAGATCCGCGTTAATCAGAAATAACACATCTGAACCTACTGCCATCTAAATGGCGACGATTCGAGGAGCGTGCTAGATTTGCCATGTTTTAACGGGACGGGGGCAGCAACAGCATTAACCTAGCAGTCATTTCGGCCAGATTTCACTCCGCGTACTGAGATGCTAGAATACTGTCAGCCGTCAGCCCAGGGGTCGTCTTGTCGTGTAGGGTTGTCCAGAGTTTGCAACCTAAGACGTTACTGGTCTCAGTCTAAGTGATGATTAGATAGCGTGGAACGGCCGCAAAGCATTGCTTCACAGGCATGTTGTTGCTACCTAAACTTCCTCCGTCTCCGTCTGTTGCGCTCAACTCTTCTGAGTTCCAGCATTACTTCTGCTGCGAAGGTGCTGGCTGCGTCCCACTTTTGTGCGGCGTCTAGCATGTTCCTGACCAGGTTGTCCACCGTGATGGGTCTGCCCATGCTGTCCTCCAGTTCCTGTCAGTTCGCTGAGAGCCGTCCACACTCGAAGATGATGAGGTTCGCGTCCTCTGCGATTCCTCCGCCGCACCAAGAACACTCGTCTGTGTTGTCGTGGCCAAATCGCTTCAAGTAGCTTCTGAAGCATCCGTGGCCCGATAGGAGCTGCGTTAAGTAGAAATTGGTATTTCCATACTTGCGGTTCATCCAGGCTTCCAAGTTTGGGATAAGCCTACGCCTATGCCTACCGCTTCGGTTGCCAGTTCATTAAGCGGGACCATCCCTGCGATAACCAGCGCTGCTTCATCTGACACCGTCCGGAATGCGCAGCTGACCCGTAGAGCGCTTAGGCGATATATAGAATTTACGCCCCGGCTGTAGCTAGGAACAGCCATTGCTCTGCTCCAGATGGGGGACGCATCAAAAGACGGTGTGAGGCGGCTACTAGGATTAGCCTCCCCACAGTTGTGAGCTCACGGCAAGGATCGCCAAGGCCATGGCAAGGAGCCATTGGCAGTATTATTAGATGTGTTTCATAGTTTATAAGCATAAAATGTAGTAGCATAAGGTAATAGATTTATAAGAGGCAAGAAGCCGCCGATACTATAATTAAGTTAAAAGGCAAGAAGCCGCGGATATTATAATTAAGTTAAAAGGCAAGGAGCCATTAACCGCATAGTCTGTGTATTATTGGAATAAGTGCATAGTTAGGGGCAAGTAGCCGTTGATAGTTTGAATTTAACCGCCGGCCGCCGCTGCAACCGTGCGTTGCTGATCGGCTGCTCAACACTGCCTGCGAGAGCGCAGCTTCGATTCGGCGGCGAAGAGCGAAAGCTCCGAAGCGAAGTTGCGAAAGCTCGCGGCGAAGTTGAGCGGCCGAGGTAAGCGCATGGCTCGCTAGCGAGCGAGCCGGCACTTTTGGAAATACCGATCATGGTAAGAGGACGTGCCGAAAAAGAGTGTGAGCGAAAAAACGTGAAGTGCATAGCGGAGCGCTAGGGCTCCAAGACAGTGCGGCAGGGCCTTAGGCCAGGAAGTTTGTTAGGGTAGAATATGATAAAAGTTATGAATAAAGTGAATACAATCTCAATAATTAACTTAAATGCAGATATTTGTAATCTCGGGCGGTTACCTTTGTGCTAAACATCGGAGTTAGCCGATGTTCACCCTAACCTAGGGGGGGACAGTGTAGTTGGGGCGTGGCTAAGGCCCGACAGTGTAGTTGGTGCGTGGCTAAGGCCCGACAGTGTAGTTGGTGCGTGGCCAAGACCCCGGTAGTGTAGGTGGTGCGTGGCTAAGGCCCGATAGTGTAGTTGGTGCGTGGCTAAGGCCCGATAGTGTAGTTGGTGCGTGGCTAAGGCCCGATAGTGTGGTTGGTGCGTGGCTAAGGTCCGATGGTGTAGTTGGTGCGTGGCCAAAGCCCGATAGCGGGGGTGGTACGCGGCTCCGGCCCGCTAGAAGAGGTAGCACGAGGCTGCGGCCTGGTATGGCAGGTGGGACAGTGGTAGTGCGAGGTATACTTGTGTCGAAACCCTCACCCCCCTCTTTTAGCCCTCCGTCCCAGCGAATTTATAAATGTCTTGTAACTCGCTGGACCTGGTAAGACTGAGACTCGTACCCCGGCCAGTAGCTCCTTTACAACGGCGTCTCTGCTGTTTTGGTCCTCGAGTGTTCAGCATAATCCTGGATAGCGCTTGACAGGATTCCGCTGCTTTTTTGTGCACATAATCCAAATGCTCTCTGAACGACACCCTTGTGTCTAGCATGACGCCCAGGACTTTAGCGCCCTCGCTGATTCTATTACAGCGCTGCCGAATCTAATGTGCGCTGTTTCCACAATCTCCCGGCTCCTGACTAACACCGCGTCTGTTTTATGGGCAACCAGCTCGAGACCAGCTGCTGCCAGCCATTGGTGTACACGTACAATGCTGTGGTTGCACTAATCCTCTACGTCCTTCAATTCCTTGCCGACGACTACAAGGGCCACGTTGTCCGCGAAGCCGATGATACTTGTATTGATCGGAAATTCCAGTCGGAGGATGCCATCGTACATGATGTTCCAGAGGAGGGGTCCTAGAACTAAGCCTTGGGGCACCCCAGCGGACACTTGGTGCGTAATGGGGCCATCTGCGGTGTCGTATTGCAGCAGTCTTCCTCTAAAATAGCTGCGTGTCATCTCCTGAAGGTAATATGGGACGCGGAACGTTGACAGCGCATCCAATATTTTGTCCCACCTGGCTGTGTTAAAGGCGTTTTTCACATCTAGAATAGACAATGAGGCAGTACTTCTTTGTGCTTTTCCATCTCGATCCTTGGATGGCGTTTGTTGCTATGCGTCTATTGTCGACTTGCCTTGGTGAAGCCAAATTGGCTTTGGGACAAACCTCCATTGTTCTCGACAGCTGCTTCAAGCCTGCTGCAAATTAGCTTCTCCAGCACTTTGCCCAACGTGTCCAGGAGGCAAATCGGCCTGTATGACGATGGGTCGTCTGGCGGCTTGCCTGGCTTCGGTAATAAGACCAGTGTTTGGCGTTTTCATAATGAGGGGAAAGTTCTCTCCTTTAGGCACATGTTGAAGAGCTGTACGAACGGCACGGGCTGTAGACACATGGCTAATTTCAGCGCTGGGTTTGCGTATGTACTATGTCGGGTCTGATTGGGAATAGCGATTCCACAATCAGCTTCAGCTCACCTGGGTTAGAAGGCTGCGTTTGCTTTCCGTCGTAGAGTCTCTTTACGACAGTTTTATACGCCTTGGATTGCCCTAAGGATCGTATTCAGCTGAGTCGCATAGGTCCAGGAAGCATTCTCGCTTGCTATGGCAAGCGAATGGCCTTCTTTAGCAGTCTTCTGGCCCTCTGATATCCTAGTTGGTCTTCAGCTTGGTTGGGTCTACCTCGGGCTCGCTGGTATCTCCTTCTGGCTTGGATGCAGTTCCGCCGTGCTTCCACCAGAATGTGGGTACATGGTGGCGCCGAATCGTTTTCCGAGTTTCCATGCTTTCATCACAGGCACGTGTCAATTGAATTGCCATTTGGGAGGCTCTATTCTCTGCGTTGCCGGCTGTGGTAAGCGTCTGGACTGCGTTCGATAACGCCACAGTATCCTAGCGGTAGGCTTTTCGATTTAGGCTTCTCGATCTGGCTGCAGTTCTTTCATCAATCGTGCATATCATTTCGTTGCGCCGAAAAGTGACGAGCTTGCGAAGGTGAGATCGATTATCGGTCTGATACCACACCGACTAAAGGTGTTTTCCGACCCGGAGTTTAACAAGGCAATATCCAGGGCTGCTAAGCTTTCCAACAGGGCACGACCTCTTGCGGTGATAATGGCAATGTCGATGCGCATTTCTCTAACAGTCTGCTCTAAGAGGGTTTGAGCAGCTATGCAGTGGTTAAGATTTAATTGAAGTAACCTTAACATTCCATTTTACGTACTGCCTCGCGGTACGCCGGACATTTATAGTAGCCTGTAGCGTGGTCCGTAGATTTTTCTCCTTTCCGCAAAAGCTACATTTTGGTGGCTTGGAGCAGCTCTTTGCTTCGTGACCTGCACCCCCGCATCTGAAGCATGCTCCTTTCAGATCATCTCCGCTGGTGCAGTTCGCCGTAATATGCCCATCTTCCTTAGTCGCCAGCTTATCCAGGTCCCTGATCTCAACCTGGGACGTCTCAGTCCGCGTTCTCACTATTGCACGGTAACCCAAGGCCTTTCCTACAGCTTCTTAAAGCTCACTTGTGGAGTGCTCCGGCTTTCTATTGAGGTGCAGCAGAAGATCGCCCTTCGCGGTTTTGCGAATGCCCTGCACATCGCCACTTAGGTGCTTGAGGGCCGGGTCGCCCTTCACGAGCCTGAACATATCGGCATACGTACAGTCGCCCACTCCGAGGACTGTAATAGCGTCGGCTCTGGTACGCTTCAGCGCTCGCTTGCGTGTGTGTGTGTGTGTGTGTCTCGCATGGGCTGGTGGTGATGGACCGTCGCTTGCCATCTTCGAGCATGTCTACCAGCTTTGAGATCTCTTGCCCGAGTTCTCGAAGTGCTGAGCTGCTCTGATTTGCCGTCGTTGGATCCCGTTCAGAGTTCGCCTCTGTCGGGACGGCTGTTTGGACACCTAGTGGTGATCTCGCCATTCTGCTGCTCTTTGCAAAAGCATCACAGCTCTCCTTCGTTTGTGGAGTTTTTATGTTTATCATTTATTGGGTCCCAACTCCTAAGCCGTTGTCCTTCGTCGTTGTACAGTCGCGTTTAGATCTCATGGTTGTCTGGTTGTCAAGCAGTGAGGCCATGCGAGGATTGACACCCACCTTCATGGGGTCGAGTGTTCAGAGGCAGATCCGCGTTAATCAGGAATATCACATCTGAACCTATACTGCCATCTAAATGGCGACGATTCGAGGAGCGTGCTAGATTTGCCATGTTTTAACGGGACGGGGGCAGCAACAGCATTAACCTAGCAGTCATTTCGGCCAGATTTCACTCCGCGTACTAAGATGCTAGAATACTGTCAGCCGTCAGCCCAGGGGTCGTCTTGTCGTGTAGGGTTGTCCAGAGTTTGCAACCTAAGACGTTACTGGTCTCAGTCTAAGTGATGATTAGATAGCGTGGATTGCCAGTGGAACGGCCGCAAAGCATTGCTTCACAGGCATGTTGTTGCTACCTAAACTTCCTCCGTCTCCGTCTGTTGCGCTCAACTCTTCTGAGTTCCAGCATTACTTCTGCTGCGAAGGTGCTGGCTGCGTCCCACTTTTGTGCGGCGTCTAGCATGTTCCTGACCAGGTTGTCCACCGTGATGGGTCTGCTCATGCTGTCCTCCAGTTCCTGTCAGTTCGCTGAGAGCCGTCCACACTCGAAGATGATGAGGTTCGCGTCCTCTGCGATTCCTCCGCCGCACCAAGAACACTCGTCTGTGTTGTCGTGGCCAAATCGCTGCGTTAAGTAGAAATTGGTATTTCCATACTTGCGGTTCATCCAGGCTTCCAAGTTTGGGATAAGCCTACGCCTATGCCTACCGCTTCGGTTGCCAGTTCATTAATCGGGACCATCCCTGCGATAACCAGCGCTGCTTCATCTGACACCGTCCGGAATGCGCAGCTGACCCGTAGAGCGCTTAGGCGATATATAGAATTTACGCCCCGGCTGTAGCTAGGAACAGACATTGCTCTGCTCCAGATGGGGGACGCATCAAAAGACGGTGTGAGGCGGCTACTAGGATTAGCCTCCCCACAGTTGTGAACTCACGGCAAGGATCGCCAAGGCCATGGCAAGGAGCCATGGCATTATTAGATGTGTTTCATAGTTTATAAGCATAAAATGTCGTAGCATAAGGTAATAGATTTATAAGAGGCAAGAAGCCGCCGATACTATAATTAAGTTAAAAGGCAAGAAGCCGCGGATATTATAATTAAGTTAAAAGGCAAGGAGCCATTAACCGCATAGTCTGTGTATTATTGGAATAAGTGCATAGTTAGGGGCAAGTAGCCGTTGATAGTTTGAATTTAACCGCCGGCCGCCGCTGCAACCGTGCGTTGCTGATCGGCTGCTCAACACTGCCTGCGAGAGCGCAGCTTCGATTCGGCGGCGAAGAGCGAAAGCTCCGAAGCGAAGTTGCGAAAGCTCGCGGCGAAGATGAGCGGCCGAGGTAAGCGCATGGCTCGCTAGCGAGCGAGCCGGCACTTTTGGAAATACCGATCATGGTAAGAGGACGTGCCGAAAAAGAGTGTGAGCGAAAAAACGTGAAGTGCATAGCGGAGCGCTAGGGCTCCAAGACAGTGCGGCAGGGCCTTAGGCCAGGAAGTTTGTTAGGGTAGAATATGATAAAAGTTATGAATAAAGTGAATACAATCTCAATAATTAACTTAAATGCAGATCTTTGTAATTCGGGCGGTTACCTTTGTGCTAAACATCGGAGTTAGCCGATGTTCACCCTAACCTAGGGGGGGACAGTGTAGTTGGGGCGTGGCTAAGGCCCGACAGTGTAGTTGGTGCGTGGCTAAGGCCCGACAGTGTAGTTGGTGCGTGGCCAAGACCCCGGTAGTGTAGGTGGTGCGTGGCTAAGGCCCGATAGTGTAGTTGGTGCGTGGCTAAGGCCCGATAGTGTAGTTGGTGCGTGGCTAAGGCCCGATAGTGTAGTTGGTGCGTGGCCAAGACCCCGGTAGTGTAGGTGGTGCGTGGCCAAGACCCCGGTAGTGTAGGTGGTGCGTGGCTAAGGCCCGATAGTGTAGTTGGTGCGTGGCTAAGGCCCGATAGTGTAGTTGGTGCGTGGCTAAGGCCCGATAGTGTGGTTGGTGCGTGGCTAAGGCCCGATGGTGTAGTTGGTGCGTGGCCAAGACCCCGGTAGTATAGGTGGTGCGTGGCTAAGGCCCGATAGTGTAGTTGGTGCGTGGCTAAGGCCCGATAGTGTAGTTGGTGCGTGGCTAAGGCCCGATAGTGTGGTTGGTGCGTGGCTAAGGCCCGATGGTGTAGTTGGTGCGTGGCCAAAGCCCGATAGCGGGGGTGGTACGCGGCTCCGGCCCGCTAGAAGAGGTAGCACGAGGCTGCGGCCTGGTATGGCAGGTAGGACAGTGGTAGTGCGAGGTATACTTGTGTCGAAACCCTCACCCCCCTCTTTTAGCCCTCCGTCCCAGCGAATTTATAAATGTCTTGTAACTCGCTGGACCTGGTAAGACTGAGACTCGTACCCCGGCCAGTAGCTCCTTTACAACGGCGTCTCTGCTGTTTTGGTCCTCGAGTGTTCAGCATAATCCTGGATAGCGCTTGACAGGATTCCGCTGCTTTTTTGTGCACATAATCCAAATGCTCTCTGAACGACATCCTTGTGTCTAGCATGACGCCCAGGACTTTAGCGCCCTCGCTGATTCTATTACAGCGCTGCCGAATCTAATGTGCGCTGTTTCCACAATCTCCCGGCTGCTGACTTACACCGCGTCTGTTTTATGGGCAACCAGCTCGAGTCCAGCTGCTGCCAGCCATTGGTGTACACGTACAATGCTGTGGTTGCACGAATCCTCTACGTCCTTCAATTCCTTGCCGACGACTACAAGGGCCACGTTGTCCGCGAAGCCGATGATACTTGTATTGATCGGAAGTTCCAGTCGGAGGATGCCATCGTACATGATGTTCCAGAGGAGAGGTCCTAGAACTAAGCCTTGGGGCACCCCAGCGGACACTTGGTGCGTAATGGGGCCATCTGCGGTGTCGTATTGCAGCAGTCTTCCTCTAAAATAGCTGCGTGTCATCTCCTGAAGGTAATATGGGACGCGGAACGTTGACAGCGCATCCAATATTTTGTCCCACCTGGCTGTGTTAAAGGCGTTTTTCACATCTAGAATAGACAATGAGGCAGTACTTCTTTGTGCTTTTCCATCTCGATCCTTGGATGGCGTTTGTTGCTATGCGTCTATTGTCGACTTGCCTTGGTGAAGCCAAATTGGCTTTGGGACAAACCTCCATTATTCTCGACAGCTGCTTCAAGCCTGCTGCAAATTAGCTTCTCCAGCACTTTGCCCAACGTGTCCAGGAGGCAAATCGGCCTGTATGACGATGGGTCGTCTGGCGGCTTGCCTGGCTTCGGTAATAAGACCAGTGTTTGGCGTTTTCATAATGAGGGGAAAGTTCTCTCCTTTAGGCACATGTTGAAGAGCTGTACGAACGGCACGGGCTGTAGACACATGGCTAATTTCAGCGCTGGGTTTGCGTATGTACTATGTCGGGTCTGATTGGGAATAGCGATTCCACAATCAGCTTCAGCTCACCTGGGTTAGAAGGCTGCGTTTGCTTTCCGTCGTAGAGTCTCTTTACGACAGTTTTATACGCCTTGGATTGCCCTAAGGATCGTATTCAGCTGAGTCGCATAGGTCCAGGAAGCATTCTCGCTTGCTATGGCAAGCGAATGGCCTTCTTTAGCAGTCTTCTGGCCCTCTGATATCCTAGTTGGTCTTCAGCTTGGTTGGGTCTACCTCGGGCTCGCTGGTATCTCCTTCTGGCTTGGATGCAGTTCCGCCGTGCTTCGGCAATATTCTCGTTCCACCAGTATGTGGGTACATGGTGGCGCCGAATCGTTTTCCGAGTTTCCATGCTTTCATCACAGGCACGTGTCAATTGAATTGCCATTTGGGAGGCTCTATTCTCTGCGTTGCCGGCTGTGGTAAGCGTCTGGACTGCGTTCGATAACGCCACAGTATCCTAGCGGTAGGCTTTTCGATTTAGGCTTCTCGATCTGGCTGCAGTTCTTTCATCAATCGTGCATATCATTTCGTTGCGCCGAAAAGTGACGAGCTTGCGAAGGTGAGATCGATTATCGGTCTGATACCACACCGACTAAAGGTGTTTTCCGACCCGGAGTTTAACAAGGCAATATCCAGGGCTGCTAAGCTTTCCAACAGGGCACGACCTCTTGCGGTGATAATGGCAATGTCGATGCGCATTTCTCTAACAGTCTGCTCTAAGAGGGCTTGAGCAGCTATGCAGTGGTTAAGATTTAATTGAAGTAACCTTAACATTCCATTTTACGTACTGCCTCGCGGTACGCCGGACATTTATAGTAGCCTGTAGCGTGGTCCGTAGATGCCCTGCACATCGCCACTTAGGTGCTTGAGGGCCGGGTCGCCCTTCACGAGCCTGAACATATCGGCATACGTACAGTCGCCCACTCCGAGGACTGTAATAGCGTCGGCTCTGGTACGCTTCAGCGCTCGCTTGCGTGTGTGTGTGTTTTTTTTTTTTTTTTTTGCTTACGGCACGGAGGTGATAATCTTCGTAAGATACTCACCCCCCCACTCAGAAGTGGTCGCAGGACCGACCCCTGTGGGACCCCTGCTGAGACCTTTTAACTCCTAGCACCGTCATCCGTATCATAAGTCAATACCCGATCGGACAGGTAGTTGGATATTATACGGAAAAGGGAGAACGGTATCCCTATTCGGTCTAAGGATTCCAGTATACGAGACCAGCTTACTGAGTTAAAGGCATTGCGGATGTCCAACGTAATCACCACGCAATACTCATTGTCTCCCCACCTCCACCAGGTTCCCTCTATTGCTTTAGCGGCAATATCTACCACCGCCGTAATTGCATCGACCGTAGACCTTGCCTTGCAAAATCGGTATTGCTGTTTGGACAGGGCCTCTTTCTCTTCGACGACACTAAGTAGTCGGTCATACAGTACATTTCCAGTACCTTTCCCGCCGTGTCCAGTAGGCAGATTGGCCTGTATCCCGAGGGTTCCTCTATTGGCTTGTCCCCTTTCGGTAGAATGATTAGTTTCTGCCGCTATAGTGGCAAGTGCGGTAGGGCAGGTCACATGGGTTGTTCCCTGGCTGCGGATCTTCTTCGTGACGACCTTATATGCCGTGCCCCACAGGTTAACATCGGCCTCATCGCATAATTGCTGGAAGTAGCTGGATTTGCTTCTTTTGATGCTTCTCTTGAGGTCTCGCTTGGCTGCCCGCAGGTGTTCCAGCCTAGATGCAAAGTCTGGGTGGACTCGGACACGTTGAGAGCGCCTTCTAGCACGCAGGCAGGCCTTCCTTGGGTCGCTGATTTACTCATTCCACCAGTAGCAAGGTGCTCCTCGTCCTCTGTTTGGCATCCTCCTGGGCATGGATAAGTCGCACGCATCCGAGATGTTTTCCATGAGCTGCCGCGCCATGTCGTCTGATAACTCCGTGGCCCAAGGCCATTGAGCGTTACGTAGGGAGTCCGTGTAGGTTTCCTCGTCTAGGCCGTTGTCCTTCCATTTGGGGCCTGTTGTTTTGGGGTGCTGTTTTCTCCGTCCTCTTCCGTGGATCTCCAAATGTACTGCTCGGTGGTCGCTGAATGTGAATTCGTAGCTGACTTCCCATGTGGTTAGCCTATAAAGTGAGCGGCTGAGCAGGCTGAGGTCTATAATAGACCCTCTACCAGCCTTGCAGTACGTGAGCTCCTGCCCGTCGTTTGCAAGGCCCAAGTCGAGCGCCGCGAACTCTTCTAGCAGGTTGGTCCCTCTCGAGTTAGTTTTCTTGCTTCCCCATTCCACGGCCCAGGCGTTAAAATCTCCGGCTATGACGAGGGGAGCTCTGTTGCGAGCGTCTTCTGATATTACTTCCAGCATGGGCTGAAAATCGCAGTTCCCAGCTTGGGAGTGCGTAGCAACTGTAAACGGTGATTCCATTAATTTTCGCTCTCACGAATCCGTCGTGTGCTGCTCTGACTTCCTGGACCGGTGATTTGAGAGACCAAACGGCCGCTTTTCCACATTTACTTGCCACCCAGCCACTTCCAGCGATAGGCTTGTATGGCTCGCAGATTATTGCGACGTCCGTATTTCTCTCCCGTATTGATTGCGTCAGGAGGGCCTGAGCAGCCTCGCAATGGTTGCGGTTCAGCTACGTCCACTTCATTTTCTGTTGGTCAGGGCGCTCCTAAACACGGGGCTTCTGCCGCTGCCGGCAATGTGTTTGGAGTCGCCATTCCTTTCCTTACAGAGCATGCGTTGTGGCTCTTGTTTGCAGTCCTTAGCCAGATGGTCCTTTCCGCCGCATCGTCGGCACAGATTCGATCTGTCTAGTTCACTTTTGCAGTGTTTTGCAGGGTGTCCAAGCTCGAGGCATCTGAAACATCTGGTGATGTTTATCCGTTCGCGGTTTCTCGAGTTGACCCAGCCTACTTTCAGGAAACCTACTTATAGGTCCTTTTTCGCGCTTCCCGCTGACAGTCTTATCGTCGCCGTCTGTGTTTGGCCATACGCCTTTCGGAGGCTGATATTCTCTGAGGCCATGTCCAGTATTTGGATTTGACCCCTCAGCTCCTTGCAGATATCCTCCCTGGTCGTGATCTCGTCCAGGTCCTTGCACTCAACGGTCACTCGGTGGGACAGCGTCCGGAACTTTGCATTTTCGCCTAGCGTTTCGCCTACCAGGCTTCCAAATGCTATGGTATTCTCTCCCGAGTTGTTAAGCTGAAGTAGTAGGTCTCCTTTTTGTGTCCTCCTTATTCTTGTCACCGCCTGACCGAGCTCGCCCAGTTTCTCGTCCGCTTTAACTTTCCTCAGTATCTCTGAGTAGCTCACTTCGCCTTTTGCCGAGATGACTATAGCATCCGGCCGCGCCTTTTCCTTGAGCAATCCCTTGCTCTTTTTCTGGGTGATCTCTTTCCTTTTCTTGTAGGTGACCTCCTTCCACTTGTTGCCATCCGCTTTGGAGCTCAGTGCCTCCTGCGTCGTTGTTACGGTAGCTTGGCTACCGACTGGTCCTCGGATTCGCTTTGTTTGTGGCGTCCGTGCTGTGGCCTGCTTCCGCTTGACGTCTATCGTCGTCCTGAACAGGGGCGAGGTTTGAGACGACTGGTGCGTCCTGATTATCTCCTTGGCTCCTTCGTTGTGCAGCTGGATGGCCGCCAGCTCGTAGAGCACTCTAATGCTCTCTATCGAGTCTCGCATGGGCTGGTGGATGGAGCGTCGCTTGCCATCTTCGAGCATATCTACCAACTTTGAGATCTCTTGCCCGAGTTTTCGAAGTGCTGAGCTACTCTGATTTGCCGTCGTTGGATCCCGTTCAGAGTTCGTCTCTGGGGACGGCTGTTTGGACACCTAGTGGTGATCTCGCCATTCTGCTGCTCTTTGCAAAAGCAATAAAGCTCTCCTTCGTTTGTGGGGTTTTTATGTTGCTCATTTTATTGGGTCCCAACTCCTAAGCCGTTGTCCTTGGTCGTTGTACAGTCGCGTTTAGATCTCATGGTTGTCTTTGCAAGCAGGCCATGCGAGGCTTGACACCCGTCTTCATGGGGTCGAGTGTTCAGAGCCAGATCCGCGTTAATCAGGAATATCACATCTGAACCTCTACTGCCAACTCAATTGCGACGATTCGAGGAGCGTGCTAGGAGATTTGCCATGTTTTCACGGGACGGGGGCGGTAACAGCATTAACCTAGCAGTCATTTCGGCCAGATCTCACTCCGTTTACTGAGATGCTAGAATACTGTCAGCCGTCAGCCCAGGGGTCGTCTTGTCGTGTAGGGTTGTCCAGAGTTTGCAACCTAAGACGTTACTGGTCTCAGTCTTAGGCGCCTTATCGTATTAGCTAGGCGCGTCTAGGGTGTGCAGCGCCTACCCAGGTGTGTGAGTGTGTTTTTTTTTTTTTTTTATATAGGGGGGAAAGCATTTAAAGCCGAGAAGTGTGCTGCTCTCACCCACTAAAACCACCAATTACTCTCCGTTTCCCTCTCGCGGAACGACCGCTAAGTATTACCTCACGAGGGGGAGATGGCATGAAAGCCTCTTCTAGTATGTTATCTAGCGTTAGAGCTTGAATTGCGCTGTCTTTCAGCGCTACGCAAGGATTTACTGCAACCCAATTGTTTTGCGAGCTAAGTAGGATATCTATCAAGTGAATGACTGTAAAAGTTCTCCCAATATTTTGGCTTTCCCGTTCAGCAGAAAATCTGGGACAGACAAAAAAGACGTGTTCTGCGTCCTCTATGGTCCGCGCACAGTGTGTGCAAAACGGATCCGTCTCATGCCTAAACCTAAAGAGATTGGATTTGAAGCATCCATGTCCTGTCACTAGCTGAGTCACGTAGGAGTCGGTTTGTCCGTACTTCCTGCTTACCCACGGCCGTAGGTCCGGGACTATGCGTTTGGTCCAGCTGGCATTGGGGGAAGACGCCCATCGTCCTTGCATTCTTCTATTGTTGCCTCCCGACTGCGTGTTGCCGCGCGGTCTTCTGTTGCAAGTAGATCCAGCGGGGGCATTCCGGCAAGCACAAGGGCTGCGTCATTTGAGACGGTCCGGAAGGCGCAGAGAACTCGGAGGGCACATCGCCTAGGAAGGGATCCTGATTGCTGGTCCCCAGATCGGTGACGCGTAGAGGAGCATCGACAGGACCACGTTGTAGATGAGCCGTCTGCTGCTTTGTCTAGGGCCACCAGTGTTCGCCACTTTGTCGAATAGTGCATCTGTAGCTCTACTCGCCTTTTCTCCAGCGTATTCCAGGTGATGTTTGAAGCAGAGCCTGTGGTCCAGCAAGACGCCTAGATATTTCATCGCTGGCTTGGATAGTACTGCGGTGCCGTCCACGATGATGTTGGCGGTTTCGACTTGCTTCCGGAGGCTGATAAGAGCTGCCTCCGTTTTTTGCGCAGCTAGGTTGAGGCTATTTTTGACAAGCCACGTAGTCACCTTTTGGGCTGCTTCCAATGAACTGGTGTTCCTTTCCACCTGCACTTTTTCTTTTGCCACCGTAACAATGGCGATGTCGTCTGCGAAGCCTACGATGCTGCATCCAGATGGTAGGGCAAGGGACGCCTCCAGTAATGGCGTGCTTGCGTCGTCCTGCAGCCGTGTCGTACATGGTACCCGGTCCTTGAAGTATCCAGTAAGAAGATTGATGAGGTACTCCGAGATCTGCAGCCTGGAGAGTGCCAAGAGTATGTTTGGCCAGCTTGCCGAGTTAAACGCGTTTTTCACGTCTAGCGTTGTCACAAGGCAATACTTTTTGGCCCAGCCGCGCCATCGCGTGCCTTCTATAGCGTTCCGTGCCGTGTCCGCTACCAGTTTGATTGCGGCGACAGTGCTCCTCTGTTTACGGAAGCCGAACTGCTGGTCAGAGAGTCCGTGGCGATCTGCGATCTCCTTCTCTAATCGATCGCAGATTATGCGCTCGAAGAGCTTGCCCGTGGCGTCTAGCATGCAGAGTGGCCTGTATGCTGAGGGGTCCTGCGGGTTAAACACATTTATTATTGTGTCTGGGTGAGCACTAGCAATGGTCTTCAGCACTGCGTTGGGGATGCGGTCTGGTCCTGGCGCTTTGTTTGGTTTCACTTTGGCGCGGCAGTTATGTGGTCTGTGTCAATGGGAGGCGCCACCGATGTGTCTACAGCTGGGAGGTGGTGTCGTAACTCTGTCTGGTGCGAGAACAATATCTCCACTATGGTGAGCATAGCTCGCCAGTAGTGGTAGGCTGCACGAGCTTCTTCGGATTCGCGCTCCAGGGCCAGGTTTGCCATAGCCCATCGCGCTCGCCGTGCTACGCGCTGATACAGGCGTCTTGTTGTGTGGCACTTTTTACGAGCATTCTCAATCTCATCATCCCACCAGCGGACTGGCTTATGCTTGATGTAACCTTTCCTTTTCCTCTTCATTGCCGCATCGCAGGCTCGTTGCATTTCCCGCGTTAGGCAGTTAGCGCGCTGTTCTGCGTTTCCAGTAATCGCGGAGGGGTCGAACACCGCTAAGAGTGCCTCTTTATTGAGCGTTTCAGGGTCCCAAGCGATGTGGTGAGTTCTGCCTGTCGGGCTTGTTTGCGCTCCATTGATATTGCTGACGATAGCCTGGTGGTCACTATGCGTATACATCTGGGATGCCTCCCATGTGGCTCGTCTTGCTATCGTGGGGCTGGCGAACGTCAGGTCGATTATTGTGCCCCGTCCTGCTTTGGTGAAGGTGTGCTCGGTCCCGGTATTTAGCAGTGTTATGTTGAGGACTGCGCAGGCGTCTAGAAGCGCGCAGCCTCGTGGGTTCGTCCTGGCGCTTCCCCAGTCCACTGCCCACGCGTTGAAACTGCCGGCAATGACTAGTGGGGTGTGCGTTTGCGCGTCCGCCTCTAGTTCGTCGATCATTCGTGCGTATTCGTCGAGTTGAATGCTGTGGGCCAGATAGCAGCTGTACGAGTAGGTGCCGCCGATCTTGGGTCTTGCGTATCCCAGCGTGGTTTTCGTTTCGCTCACTAAAAGTGGTAGGTTTCCGCAGCTCCATATAGCCGCGCCATGTTCAATGTTTTGGATCCAACTCTCTTCCGACATTGCTGCGTATGGTTCGGTCAGTAATGCCACATCGGCTCGGATCTCTCTGACTGTTTGAGTCAGCTCCTGCGCGGCTGCAGTGATTTAAGTTAAGCTGTAGTAACTTCATTTTCAATTCCTTTTATTTGCAGCCTTTACAAACAATGGACATGACCTGCTAAGGGTGTTATGTCCCTGGTTTTTCTGGCCCTTTCGAGTGCATAGTATGCACGTTTGCTTCTCTTGACATGCTTTTGATGCATGCTCTGCTCCACCGCAGTTGTAGCACTTTCTTGTTTCATCGTGGCTACTTCTACACCTGGTGGCAATGTGCCCGAATTCTAAGCACTTGAAGCATCTCCTGGGGATGACTTTATGGCGGATGCGGCAGATTGCCCATCCAATTCTAAGTTTGCCGATTTTAAGCAGCTGTTCTGCTAGCTCTTTGGGTAGAAGAACTCCAGCCGTTTGGGTTACTCGGTATGCTGGTCGCTTTAACCTCCAGCATTACCTTTTCAGAGATCGTTTTAACCTCAGCGAGCTCTCCCATCTTCTTTTGCACAGCCTTAAGTAGTTTCTCTGTTGCATCGTCTCCTACTTTATCCATCTGCAGGAGCAGCTCTCCAGCGAATGTTCGACGTATTTTTGTGACGTTTTCTCTGTATTTTTGCAGGGATTCATCGTTCTGCACTGCCCTAAGGACCTCGGCATATGAAGCCGTGTCCTTGCACTTGACCAGCAGGGCATCTGGTCTGCTTGGCATTTTGCGTGGCTTTTTTTGCCGGCGTTTAACTTGCTGAAACGTTCCTTAGCGTGCCCTTCCTTAGTGCGTGGCGCTGTTCGTGCTTGGCTGTTGCTTTCTTTGGCTGCGGTGTTACGAGGTGGTGGCTCTTCTCGGATTCTTTGCCTCGGCGTTTTGCTGATCTTTGATGCCGGGCTTGCTGCCTTTGGCGCTGGTGTACGCGCGCACGTAGGCATCCTTTTCATGTTGTTGCGAGCATCCCGTTGCGTGTCGCTAGGCTTCTTAGCGATTCCCTTGCAATTGGGGCAGATTGTTCCTGTCCGCACCTGGTCCCCTATTTGGGAGCATACTGCCTTCTGAATCTTCTTCATTCCCTGGTTTATGTGGCGCACCACAGGCTTCTTCTCATTAACGAGGTCGATTATCACGTCTAGAATTTTGCCTAATTGCTTCATCTGACCGCAGCAGGAGTCTTTTCCGGGGCATGCTCTCAGGGCTCCCTGAGTTCCTGCCTCTCTTCGGCGTATTCATAATTGTACCCGCTGCATTGCACTTGGCAGCGTCGCATTCAGTCTGCAAGTGTGCATTGGCTTTGTCGGCCTGCGGTGAAGTTCTAGCAACTCTGCTAGATTTCGCAAAAGCAAGACCATCTTCGCACTGTATAGCCTTTGCCTCGCACGTTGTTGTTGTTGTTGTTGCCTCTATAGATGCGGGGTGGAGGTGTCCCCCCTGTGGTTTGTTGTTCATTTTTTTAGTATTTGGGCCCCCCTCGAGGCCGTTATTGTTGCCCGTTCTGTGCAGTCACTTACGTGATCCTGTGGGTGCCTTTCCAGGGAGTGAGATCCACGCGAGGGTTGACACCGGTCCTTATGAGAGCCGGGGTTCAGAGCCAGATCGGTGTTAGTCAGGACAATGTCAACTAATCCTGCACGGCCAACTTAATGGTTACGGACAACAAGCGTTTCTCGAGACCTTGCCATGGTTTTAACGAGGCAGGCGCAGCATTAGCCCAGCAGCCGTTTCCACTCGATTTCACTCGGTTTACTAAGGTGCTAGAATACTGCGGCCTGTCAGCCCGGTGTCGTCGGATATGTAGTTGGCTTCCAGTATGCCGTAATTGAGACCTTACTGCCGCGTTTATCCGCATTTATCCGGTGCGGTTTGCACTTAGCTGTTGGCGTCGACTTTCTATTAGGAGCTGGAATCGACCTTTCGGCAGGACTTTTTCTCCGGGCTTCAACCAGCTCAGGAGATGTTTGCACTGCGATCTCACTTTTAGTGCTGGATGCTTATTCCTGATGCTTATTCCTTATTCCTCAGTCTGCTGATCCTCGCAGGGTTGCTGCGATGGTTGCTCGCTTGTTAGTTGATCACCTTCATCCGGCCAACATCATCTTTCATCCCTTGGTTGATATGCCGCACTGCTGGTTTTTTCCCTCCTACAGTGGCGAGGAGCCTATCCAATATCGCGCCCAGCTCAAGCATTAGTACACTAGTGTGCAAGCCGTGCCCTTTTGATTTTTTCCCTGGGCGGTCACTTGCTGCGTTAAGGGGGCTGGGTGAATCCCGGCTTCGCTTTGTCGTTGGTGTGTCTTCTGCTGGCCGCTCCTCCAACTGTGCTCCGTGCGATGCCGGCAATGGAGTTTTCGGGGGAGTTCTAGCCATCTTCGCGTTTTTGCGAAATGGATCCTCTTCTATTTCTGCCGTTGTTTTGTTGCTTGTCGCTTTGTCTGCTACGATAGCCAAGTGTGCCACCATCGTAGAGGTTCGGTTAGTAACGGTTGTTGGGGCCTCCAGAATCTGTGCCCCGGCCGTGGACTTTCCCACGGGAGTAGTTTTGTTTAAACAATCCATCCTTTCCTTAGTTGCATTTTATGCCTACTGCCAGGCTTTTGCAGTTTATACCAGCCCAGGATATACTGCCGGCCGATTCGTTGCAGACGCAGACCACCAAGCCATTCAATGTGAAGCAGACGCTTGGTGGATTTGTGGTTTTGTGCGAGGTGCAGTCAGGACTCCGCAGGGGTCCTGCGGTGGGTCAGGATTTCCCCCAGCGTTTAACCATTGGTGGTTGGTCCATCCGGTGGAGGTACAGAACCCACTACATCTCTGTACCTCGAGCATTGGTACAGCACGTGTTCCGGGTCTTCGTCCAGACTTGGCCACTTCGGGCACTCTGGAGAGTCCTCATGCCTGAACCTATGGAGATACTTCCTATACCCGCCGTGTCCAGTAAAAAACGGTGTCCAAGCTCGAGGCATCTGAAACATCTGGTGGTGTTTATCCGTTCGCGGATTCTCGAGTTGACCCAGCCTACTTTCAGGAAACCTACTTAAAGGTAATTTTTCGCGCTTCCCGCTGGCAGTCTTATCGTCGCCGTCTGTGTTTGGCCATACGCCTTTCGGAGGCTGATGTTCTCTGGGGCCATGTCCAGTATTTGCATTTGACCCCTCAGCTCCTCGCAGATATCCTCCCTGGTCGTGATCTCGTCCAGGTCCTTGCACTCAACGGTCACTCGGTGGGACAGCCTCCGGAACTTTGCATTTTCGCCTAGCTTTTCGCCTACCAGGCTTCCAAATGCTATGGTATTCTCTCCCGAGTTGTTAAGCTGAAGTAGTAGGTCTCCTTTTTGTGTCCTCCTTATTCTTATCACCGCCTGACCGAGCTCGCCCAGTTTCTCGTCTGCTTTAACTTTCCTCAGTATCTCTGAGTAGCTCACTTCGCCTTTTGCCGAGATGACTATAGCATCCGGCCGCGCCTTTTCCTTGAGCAATCCCTTGCTCTTTTTCTGGGTGACCTCTTTCCTTTTCTTGTAGGTGACCTCCTTCCACTTGTCGCCATCCGCTTTGGAGCTCAGTGCCTCCTGCGTCGTTGTTACGGTAGCTTGGCTACCGACTGGTCCTCGGATTCGCTTTGTTTGTGGCGTCCGTGCTGTGGCCTGCTTCCGCTTGACGTCTATCGTCGTCCTGAACAGGGGCGAGGTTTGAGACGACTGGTGCGTCCTGATTATCTCCTTGGCTCCTTCGTCGTGCAGCTGGATGGCCGCCAGCTCGGGTAGCACTCTAATGCTCTCTATCGAGTC
Organism: Drosophila littoralis; assembly: GCA_018903485.1. Lineage (NCBI taxonomy): Eukaryota > Metazoa > Arthropoda > Insecta > Diptera > Drosophilidae > Drosophila > Drosophila littoralis. The sequence continues at coordinate 9,301,167 of JAEIGF010000592.1, forward strand.
TCGCATGGGCTGGTGGATGGACCGTCGCTTGCCATCTTCGAGCATGTCTACCAGCTTTGAGATCTCTTGCCCGAGTTCTCGAAGTGCTGAGCTGCTCTGATTTGCCGTCGTTGGATCCCGTTCAGAGTTCGCCTCTGTCGGGACGGCTGTTTGGACACCTAGTGGTGATCTCGCCATTCTGCTGCTCTTTGCAAAAGCATCACAGCTCTCCTTCGTTTGTGGAGTTTTTATGTTTATCATTTATTGGGTCCCAACTCCTAAGCCGTTGTCCTTCGTCGTTGTACAGTCGCGTTTAGATCTCATGGTTGTTTGGTTGTCAAGCAGTGAGGCCATGCGAGGATTGACACCCGCCTTCATGGGGTCGAGTGTTCAGAGGCAGATCCGCGTTAATCAGGAATATCACATCTGAACCTATACTGCCATCTAAATGGCGACGATTCGAGGAGCGTGCTAGATTTGCCATGTTTTAACGGGACGGGGGCAGCAACAGCATTAACCTAGCAGTCATTTCGGCCAGATTTCACTCCGCGTACTAAGATGCTAGAATACTGTCAGCCGTCAGCCCAGGGGTCGTCTTGTCGTGTAGGGTTGTCCAGAGTTTGCAACCTAAGACGTTACTGGTCTCAGTCTAAGTGATGATTAGATAGCGTGGATTGCCAGTGGAACGGCCGCAAAGCATTGCTTCACAGGCATGTTGTTGCTACCTAAACTTCCTCCGTCTCCGTCTGTTGCGCTCAACTCTTCTGAGTTCCAGCATTACTTCTGCTGCGAAGGTGCTGGCTGCGTCCCACTTTTGTGCGGCGTCTAGCATGTTCCTGACCAGGTTGTCCACCGTGATGGGTCTGCCCATGCTGTCCTCCAGTTCCTGTCAGTTCGCTGAGAGCCGTCCACACTCGAAGATGATGAGGTTCGCGTCCTCTGCGATTCCTCCGCCGCACCAAGAACACTCGTCTGTGTTGTCGTGGCCAAATCGCTTCAAGTAGCTTCTGAAGCATCCGTGGCCCGATAGGAGCTGCGTTAAGTAGAAATTGGTATTTCCATACTTGCGGTTCATCCAGGCTTCCAAGTTTGGGATAAGCCTACGCCTATGCCTCCCGCTTCGGTTGCCAGTTCATTAAGCGGGACCATCCCTGCGATAACCAGCGCTGCTTCATCTGACACCGTCCGGAATGCGCAGCTGACCCGAAGAGCGCTTAGTCGATATATAGAATTTACGCCCCGGCTGTAGCTAGGAACAGCCATTGCTCTGCTCCAGATGGGGGACGCATCAAAAGACGGTGTGAGGCGGCTACTAGGATTAGCCTCCCCACAGTTGTGAACTCACGGCAAGGATCGCCAAGGCCATGGCAAGGAGCCATTGGCAGTATTATTAGATGTGTTTCATAGTTTATAAGCATAAAATGTAGTAGCATAAGGTAATAGATTTATAAGAGGCAAGAAGCCGCCGATACTATAATTAAGTTAAAAGGCAAGAAGCCGCGGATATTATAATTAAGTTAAAAGGCAAGGAGCCATTAACCGCATAGTCTGTGTATTATTGGAATAAGTGCATGGTTAGGGGCAAGTAGCCGTTGATAGTTTGAATTTAACCGCCGGCCGCCGCTGCAACCGTGCGTTGCTGATCGGCTGATCAACACTGCCTGCGAGAGCGCAGCTTCGATTCGGCGGCGAAGAGCGAAAGCTCCGAAGCGAAGTTGCGAAAGCTCGCGGCGAAGATGAGCGGCCGAGGTAAGCGCATGGCTCGCTAGCGAGCGAGCCGGCACTTTTGGAAATACCGATCATGGTAAGTGGACGTGCCGAAAAAGAGTGTGAGCGAAAAAACGTGAAGTGCATAGCGGAGCGCTAGGGCTCCAAGACAGTGCGGCAGGGCCTTAGGCCAGGAAGTTTGTTAGGGTAGAATATGAAAAAAGTTATGAATAAAGTGAATACAATCTCAATAATTAACTTAAATGCAGATCTTTGTAATCTCGGGCGGTTACCTTTGTGCTAAACATCGGAGTTAGCCGATGTTCACCCTAACCTAGGGGGGGACAGTGTAGTTGGTGCGTGGCTAAGGCCCGACAGTGTAGTTGGTGCGTGGCTAAGGCCCGACAGTGTAGTTGGTGCGTGGCTAAGGCCCGGTAGTGTAGTTGGTGCGTGGCCAAGACCCCGGTAGTGTAGGTGGTGCGTGGCTAAGGCCCGATAGTGTAGTTGGTGCGTGGCTAAGGCCCGATAGTGTGGTTGGTGCGTGGCTAAGGCCCGATGGTGTAGTTGGTGCGTGGCCAAAGCCCGATAGCGGTGGTGGTACGCGGCTCCGGCCCGCTAGAAGAGGTAGCACGAGGCTGCGGCCTGGTATGGCAGGTAGGACAGTGGTAGTGCGAGGTATACTTGTGTCGAAACCCTCCCCCCCCCTTTTAGCCCTCCGTCCCAGCGAATTTATAAATGTCTTGTAACTCGCTGGACCTGGTAAGACTGAGACTCGTACCCCGGCCAGTAGCTCCTTTACAACGGCGTCTCTGCTGTTTTGGTCCTCGAGTGTTCAGCATAATCCTGGATAGCGCTTGACAGGATTCCGTTGCTTTTTTGTGCACATAATCCAAATGCTCTCTGAACGACATCCTTATGTCTAGCATGACGCCCAGGACTTTAGCGCCCTCGCTGATTCTATTACAGCGCTGCCGAATCTAATGTGCGCTGTTTCCACAATCTCCCGGCTGCTGACTAACACCGCGTCTGTTTTATGGGCAGCCAGCTCGAGTCCAGCTGCTGCCAGCCATTGGTGTACACGTACAATGCTGTGGTTGCACGAATCCTCTACGTCCTTCAATTCCTTGCCGACGACTACAAGGGCCACGTTGTCCGCGAAGCCGATGATACTTGTATTGATCGGAAGTTCCAGTCGGAGGATGCCATCGTACATGATGTTCCAGAGGAGGGGTCCTAGAACTGAGCCTTGGGGCACCCCACCGGACACTTGGTGCGTAATGGGGCCATCTGCGATGTCGTATTGCAGCAGTCTTCCTCTAAAATAGCTGCGTGTCATCTCCTGAAGGTAATATGGGACGCGGAACGTTGACAGCGCATCCAATATTTTGTCCCACCTGGCTGTGTTAAAGGCGTTTTTCACATCTAGAATAGACAATGAGGCAGTACTTCTTTGTGCTTTTCCATCTCGATCCTTGGATGGCGTTTGTTGCTGTGCGTCTATTGTCGACTTGCCTTGGTGAAGCCAAATTGGCTTTGGGACAAACCTCCATTGTTCTCGACAGCTGCTTCAAGCCTGCTGCAAATTAGCTTCTCCAGCACTTTGCCCAACGTGTCCAGGAGGCAAATCGGCCTGTATGACGATGGGTCGTCTGGCGGCTTGCCTGGCTTCGGTAATAAGACCAGTGTTTGGCGTTTTCATAATGAGGGGAAAGTTCTCTCCTTTAGGCACATGTTGAAGAGCTGTACGAACGGCACGGGCTGTAGACACATGGCTAATTTCAGCGCTGGGTTTGCGTATGTACTATGTCGGGTCTGATTGGGAATAGCGATTCCACAATCAGCTTCAGCTCACCTGGGTTAGAAGGCTGCGTTTGCTTTCCGTCGTAGAGTCTCTTTACGACAGTTTTATACGCCTTGGATTGCCCTAAGGATCGTATTCAGCTGAGTCGCATAGGTCCAGGAAGCATTCTCGCTTGCTATGGCAAGCGAATGGCCTTCTTTAGCAGTCTTCTGGCCCTCTGATATCCTAGTTGGTCTTCAGCTTGGTTGGGTCTACCTCGGGCTCGCTGGTATCTCCTTCTGGCTTGGATGCAGTTCCGCCGTGCTTCCACCAGAATGTGGGTACATGGTGGCGCCGAATCGTTTTCCGAGTTTTATAATGTGGCCTCCACGTGGTGCACCCTGGGTGGATTGATCCAAAGGTATATTTGGCAACCAGCTAATTCGAGCGGCGAAATAAGATGACCCATTCTTTGTCTGGCAGGGGACTAAACTGGGTAGTATGACCTACGGCAGTCGACCAAAACTGTAAGTAAATTTGGTACCACGGGTAGCCAGGAGCCCGCGGAACTTGTTCCGTCCTGACTTTTTGGTTGCGGCCCTTCGGGGAGTATCGTTGTGGCTGTGGTTTATACCCAAATCGCGGGTAGAGCTTTGCTCGACGTGGAGTTGCGTTTCAACCAAAACATTGCTTTTTTGAGGTTTTATTTCGGCCTCACCTCCCACCAAGAGGGAATGTATTGCCCCGCCCGGCATTCATTCAATTTGGTACCGAAGGGACACTGTTCAAGCAGGGACAGGGTCCTGGAGGGGCGATAGTCCGACGCATTGTTTCGGCTCGTTGTATTTTTGAATACCGTGAGATTAAGCTAACATGGCAGGTGCTTACGTAAAACCCATTGACTATTCTGTGCCTTTTTGGGCTCCTAGCTTCGCTGGGCGCTGCTTTGGCACGTTCGTTTCACCATGTTTATTTAGTGAAGGCGTCGTTTGCACCTCGCCGCACTTTGTTTCCGCGGTGCAGAGCTTGAGCGCCATCTTCTGCAGATTCTCTGCCTTCGCGAGGTCATCTCGCATAAGCCCGTTAATGTGGCGTTGTCCGCTGAACAGCGCCGTCAAGCCGTCTAGGCTATGCCCATCTTATCTAAAGGTTCGTGGCAGCTCAATGCTTGCTTTTGCCGGCGAGGATTCTGCCATTTTTTGCCGCACTGGCGTGACCGCCTGATGTGGCGGTGATCGCTGCAGCGCAGAGCGGCGCACAAAGGGCTGCTGCTCCTCCTCCATTGTCTCCTGTCTAGGCACCCGCTCTTACTAACAGGGCTCAACAGGGTCCCTCGATGGTCAGAAGTTTCCCTCAGGCTTTTGACCGCTGGGGGTTATACCTCTCCAAATCGGTCACCAGAGCCCCGTTTTTTATGGGCACCGCCGCGGCGGGGGGGTTGCAAATCGGTCTGTTCCGCGACCTTTTTACACCTTTTGCCCTAGAGCCTGAAGTGAGCGCCGATACCGACTTCTTTGCCTGTTCTTAAGCGTGTTTTGATACGAAGCTTACCTGCTTAGCAGGAACAGCTTCAGCCCGAAAGTATGCTGTACTTTCTGCCCGCTATCTTCGACGCCTTATCGCCTGGTTGTTGTCTTAGCACGAGGTTTAGTAGCTGGTCCTCTAGTGCAGATCAGCTAGTTGTAAACTGCACTAGCCAACACAACTAACAGCTGTGCAACCAATTGCACAAATAGCTTCGCGAGACGGCTACTAAATTTGAGTGGTAAACTCACGAAAGAACACACAAAACACACCAAGGAGACGCCACCGCTCCCCTCGCCGGGATCGTGGAGTTTTGGACGCCGCATAGGAATAAATAAACGCTATTTTAGGCAGTATCCATTAATCGTCGCTCCTTTTCGCATCATCTCAGATCCCTCTGGATGCCTATTCTGAGCTGGCTTATATTTCTCAAGTTGTCCTCTCCTTCCAGTATAAACGCTACCAGTCCCTCCGGTGGAGGTACAGAGCCCACTACATCTCTGTACCTCGAGCATTGGTACAGCACGTGTTCCGGGTCTTGGTCCAGATTTGGCCAGTTCGGGCACTCTGGAGAGTCCTTATGCCTGAACCTATGGAGATACTTCCTATACGCGCCGTGTCCAGTAAAAAACTGTGTTAGGTGGAAGTTAATTTCTCCATTCCGTCTCCTAATCCATTGCTCCAGATTGGGGATTAGTTAATGTGTCCATCTCCCCTTGTTCGCCGTGTTCCATCTCTCCTGCCAAGTTGCCATTGATGTTGCTCTCTCCGACCGGATGACGTCTAATGAGACGGCGTCTCCCGTGGCTATTCGGGCTATGTATATTTTCTCCATTTCCTTGGCCAATATATATATACTGGCAGCATTCCTGTCAATACTGTGGCTGCCTCGTCCGGCACCGTCCGGAATCCAGAAATGGTGCGCAGAGCATTGTGCCTATAGGGGACTGACATCTTCCATCTGAGGCCTTTCTGGCTTGCAACCGTTGATGCCCATATCGGTACAGCATAGAGCAGCACGGAGGCTACAACTCTCGCGTGTAGGCGTCTACCTGCTTTAGGTCCTCCTATGTTGGGTACCATCCTCGAAAGGGCCGCCTGCATTTTGGCTGCTTTCTGGCTAACGTAATCTACGTGCTGTCGAACGCTAAACCTGTTGTCTAACATGACCGCCAGATACTTAATGAAAGCCTTTGACTCGAGCAAACTCGACTATTTTGCGGGTTGTGATAAGCACAGCCTCTGTTTTATGGCCTGCCAGCTCCAGGCTAGCGCCACGCATCCAGCTGGCCAAGATCTTTATGGCTACATTCGCTGCCGCTACCACGTCTTCTATTTCTTTGCCCACCACTACTAGAGCTAGGTCATCTGCAAATCCTATGATTCTGCATCCCTGGGCAATTGCACTCTGAGCACCTCGTCGTACATTATGTTCCACAGGAGTGGTCCAAGGACAGACCCCTGTGGGACCCCTGCTGAGACCTTGTAACTCCTAGCACCGTCATCCGTATCATAACTCAATAACCGATCGGACAGGTAGTTGGATATTATACGGAAAAGGGAGGACGGTATCCCTATTCGGTCTAAGGCTTCCAGTATACGAGACCAGCTTACTGAGTTATAGGCATTGCGGATGTCCAACGTAATCACCGCGCAATACTCATTATCTCCCCACCTCCATCTGGTTCCCTCTATAGCTTTAGCGGCAATATCTACCACCGCCTTAATTGCATCGACCGTAGACCTTGCCTTGCAAAATCCGTATTGCTGTTTGGACAGGGCCTCTTTCTCTTCGACGACACTAAGTAGTCGGTCATACACAGTACCTTTCCAGTACCTTTCCCGCCGTGTCCAGTAGGCAGATTGGCCTAGAAGGATTAGTTTCTGCCGTATCCATCTCTTAGGAAATACACTGTCCTGTAGACATCTAGTATATGTCTCGGCGAAGGTGTCGGTTAGCATGGCTAACTTCAGCGCCTTGTTTGGCACCCCATCTCGTCCTGGAGCCTTTCTGTCGCCTAGTTTTTTGCTTGCCACTAACACTTCTTCTGCCGACACCTGCTGCACTAGCTCCGTGCTGCGTGAGCGGTTGACTACTTCCAGTCGTGGGTGTTGGGGGAACAGTGTCTCAACTATAGTGGCAAGTGCGGTAGGGCAGGTCACATGGGTTGTTCCCTGGCTGCGGCCTCATCGCATAATTGAGGGAAGCAGCAGGATTTGCTTTGTTTGATGCTTCTGCTGAGGTCTCGCTTGGCTGCCCGCAGGTTCCAGCCTAGATGCAAAGTCTGGGTGGACACGGACACCTTGAGAGCGCCTTCTAGCACGCAGGCAGGCCTTCCTTAGGTCGCTGATTTGCTCATTCCACCAGTAGCAAGGTGCTCCTCTTCTGTTTGGCATCCTCCTGGGCATGGACAAGTCGCACGCATCCGAGATGTTTTCCATTAGCTGCCGCGCCATGTCTTCTGCTAACTCCGTGGTCCAAGTCCATTGAGCGTTACGTAGGGAGTCCGTGTAGGTTTCCTCGTCTAGGCCGTTGTCCTTTCATTTGGGGCCTGTTGTTTTGGGCTGCTGTTTTCTCCGTCCTCTCCCTTGGATCTCCAAATGTACTGCTCGGTGGTCGCTGAATGTGAATTCGTAGCTGACTTCCCATGTGGTTAGCCTATAAAGTGAGCGGCTGAGCAGGCTGAGGTCTATAATAGACCCTCTACCAGCCTTGCAGTACGTGAGCTCCTGCCCGTCGTTTGCCAGGCCCAAGTCGAGCGCCGCGAACTCTTCTAGCAGGTTGGTCCCTCTCGAGTTAGTTTTCTTGCTTCCCCATTCCACGGCCCAGGCGTTAAAATCTCCGGCTATGACGAGGGGAGCTCTGTTGCGAGCGTCTTCTGATATTACTTCCAGCATGGTCTGAAATTGCCGCAGTTCCCAGCTTGGGGGTGCGTAGCAACTGTAAACGGTGATTCCATTAATTTTCGCTCTCACGAATCCGTCGTGTGCTGCTCTGACTTCCTGGACCGGTGATTTGAGAGACCAAACGGCCGCTTTTCCACATTTACTTGCCACCCAGCCACTTCCAGCGATAGGCTTGTATGGCTCGCAGATTATTGGGACGTCCGTATTTCTCTCCCGTATTGATTGCTTCAGCAGGGCCTGAGCAGCCTCGCAGTGGTTGGGGTTCAGCTGCGTCCACTTAATTTTCTGTTGGTCAGGGCGCTCCTAAACACGGGGCTTTGGAGTCGGTGAGTCGCTGTGGCTCTTGTTTGCAGTCCTTAGCCAGATGGTCCTTTCCTCCGCATCGTCGGCACAGATTCGATCTGTCTAGTTCACTTTTGCAGTGTCTTGCAGGGTGTCCAAGCTCGAGGCATCTGAAACATCTGGTGATGTTTATCCGTTCGCGGTTTCTCGAGTTGACCCAGCCTACTTATCGTCGCCGTCTGTGTTTGGCCATACGCCTTTCGGAGGCTGATATTCTCTGGGGCCATGTCCAGTATTTGGATTTGACCCCTCAGCTCCTCGCAGATATCCTCCCTGGTCGTGATCTCGTCCAGGTCCTTGCACTCAACGGTCACTCGGTGGGACAGCGTCCGGAACTTTGCATTTTCACCTAGCGTTTCGCCTACCAGGCTTCCAAATGCTATGGTATTCTCTCCCGAGTTGTTTAGCTGAAGTAGTAGGTCTCTTGTTTGTGTCCTCCTTATTCTTGTCACCGCCTGACCGAGCTCGCCCAGTTTCTCGTCCGCTTTAACTTTCCTCAGTATCTCTAAGTAGCTCACTTCGCCTTTTGCCGAGATGCATATAGCATCCGGCCGCGCCTTTTCCTTGAGCAATCCCTTGCTCTTTTTCTGGGTGACCTCTTTCCTTTTCTTGTAGGTGACCTCCTTCCACTTGCCGCCATCCGCTTTGGAGCTCAGTGCCTCCTGCGTTGTTGTTACGGTAGCCTGGCTACCGACTGGTCCTCGGATTCGCTTTGTTTGTGGCGTCCGTGCTGTGGCCTGCTTCCGCTTGACGTCTATCGTCGTCCTGAACAGAGGCGAGGTTTGAGACGACTGGTGCGTCCTGATTATCTCCTTGGCTCCTTCGTCGTACTGCTGGATGGCCGCCAGCTCGTAGAGCACTCTAATGCTCTCTATCGAGTCTCGCATGGGCTGGTGGATGGAGCGTCGCTTGCCATCTTCGAGCATTTTCACCAGCTTTGAGATCTCTTGCCCGAGTTCTCAAAGTGCTGAGCTGCTCTGATTTGACGTCGTTGGATCCCGTTCAGAGTTTGTCTCTGTCGGGACGGCTGTTTGAACACCTAGTGGTGATCTCGCCATTCTGCTGCTCTTTGCAAAAACATCACATCTCTCCTTCGTGTGTGGGGTTTTTATATTTCTCATTTTATTGGGTCCCAACTCCTAAGCCGTTGTCCTTGGTCGTTGTACAGGGGTAAGTGATGATTAGGTAGCGTGGATTGCCTGCGGAACGGCCGCAAAGCATTGGTTCACAGGCATGTTGTTGCTACCTAAACTTCCTCTGCTCTCCGTCTGTTGCGCTCAACTCCCCTGAGTTCCAGCATTACTTCTGCTGCGAAGGTGCTGGCTGCGTCCCACTTTTGTGCGGCCTCTAGCATGTTCCTGACCAGATTGTCCACCGTGATGGGTCTGCCCATGCTGTCCTCCAGTTCCTGTCTGTTCGCAGAGAACCGTCCATACTCGAAGATGATGTGGTTCGCGTCCTCTGCGATTCCTCTGCCGCACCAAGAACACTCGTCTGTGTTGTTGGGGCCAAATCGCTTCAAGTAGCTCCTGAAGCATCAGTGGCCCGATAGGAGCTGCGTTAAGTAGAAATTAGTGTTTCCATACTTGCGGCTTATCCAGGCTTCTAAACTTGGGATAAGCCTATGTGTCCAGCGTCCTTTGGGTGAGCGATCCGAACGTGCTTGCCATCGTTCCATGCTTTGCATCCTTGCTGCAGTGCGAACCGAGTTTTCTGTGCTGTTTCCCTTAGGAGCTCTGTAGCAAACTACCGCTTCGGTTGCCAGTTCATTAAGCGGGACCATCCCTGCGATAACCAGCGCTGCTTCATCTGACACCGTCCGGAATGCGCAGCTGACCCGTAGAGCGCTTAGGGGCGCGTGATTATATTCGTTCCGTTGTCAGTGCAAACTTTAGCTGGCAGGTTATTGATGATCAGAATTCCGTCATCGACCCATGTGATCGGGACTAAGTGACTCGGCTGTATTTGGCAGTTTGCCAAGCCACCAGCATGCAGCTCTCTGGCACAAGAGCTGGTCGATGAAAATTGACAAAAGGTTCCTCCCGGCGTGGAAGTGCAATTCTTAATGGCAAGCACTTGATCTTCGCACTCAGCTATAATGTTGTCGTCAATTTGTAGCACAGCATTCTTATGAGCAACTGGATACAGCATCACCTTTTTGCAAGCCATTTTGATTTTCGGTAACTTAATGATAAAGTGAAGGGCATTAACGGATTGTAATACTTTCACGGACGCAACGGACATAAGGTCAGCTATTGAAGTACCTGTGGGTTCATCGATCCAAACAGATTTCAAATCTGTGTGATCTAATATATTTGGGCTTATGATATTAATTTTTGCAAGGGTAACAGCGAGCATCAAATTCTGCACTTCCATCAGCAACGTTCTATTACGAGCTAAAAGAGTTTCGTATAAATGACCGGAATCTATCTGATTCTTTTTTGCAGCTTTAAGTAATGTGTTGACACTTGTAGTGAGTTGATTGATTTGTTCCTGAACTTTTGTGTTGATAGCTACCTGTCTGTTGTTGGAGAACTGTAACTCAGTGAATTTGATCTTCTCGAAGTCACTGGCGTCAGGTGTTCCCGCAACTACTTTGAGGGCTGTGCCCAAGAAATCTAAACTTCTTGCCACCCTGTGGTGCACGCCAAGAGCTTCTAACAGATCTCTGAAATGGGACGCATCTACGCTTAGAAGCTTTCTCATGTTTGACTGTGTGCCAGAACTTGGCCCTCAACAATGGGAATATACTTGGCGTGTGAGTAATTAGTCACACGCGCTGTCGCACTTGCAAAAAATAGAAATAGCAGAAACCCGAGCCTGCGGAAGACAGACAAAACGAACCAAACTATTACTACGTGTCTTTCTAAAGGTAATGCCAAGTGGCGTAACTATTAAAACTTAAAGGTGAAGCCTAGTGGCTCAAATGTTGAAACTTATAGTTAAATTCAAGATGCATAGAATCGATGTTTTATTTCAGCTCTCGCCCTACTTAAGGTTGTCCTTGTGGACCACCCTCCCTCCAATGAGAACGGTCGTGCCAAGGTCTGCCTCTACGATCCGTTTTCACATAAGGGCTTGAGTTTATTGCCAAGCCTGCGGTTTCTTTTTACTAGGACTTTTTCGCCTACTTCAAAGACTCTATTCTGTCGCTGGTCGTTCAGCCTACCCCGGAGCGCATCTTGTGCACTCCTCATATTTGCCTCGTACAGGCTCTTTAAGACCCACTCTACATGTTGGAAATGAGAATTTTCGTCTTTTGAGAAGACGATGACATCGTCAACATAGACATAGCAAGATTTGCCAATTTTCTCACGCAGTATGTCGTCAACGGTTCTTTGGAAGATGCTGGCCGCATTCTTCAAACCAAAGGGAAGTCGACAAAATTCGTACTTCCCCCGTTAACTGGCGGGTGCTTTCACGGTCACGCTCTGCTAGCGTGATCTAGTGATAGCCGGATTTTAGGTCAAATGTCGAAAAGTATTTAGCTTTGCCAAGATTCCCCAAAATCATTGGCATGTTAGGCATGGGGTATCTGTCTGCGATGGTTTTCTCGTTAAGTTTGCGAAAATCCATTACGAGGCGCATATTCTTGTTACCAAACTCGTCCGTCCCCTTCTTGTCCACCACCCAAATGGGGGAAACAGATTTTTTGATGATACCGTTTTTCAGAAGGCTTTGAATCTCTTTATTAACGAATTCCGCTGCTGCCATGGGATATGGGTACAGTCGGACATAAAGTGGTTGTTCATCAGTGGTCCTGATAGTGGCCACCACTGATGTGTTATAGGGAAGTGCTTCTTCCGGATCCGCGAAGGCCTTATGTTTGCTTTTTAGCATCTTTAGGGTGCATCTTTTATAGCATCGGGCGCGTCAACATTGATAAAGTTAACATCCGCGCACCTGTGGAATTCGATTTGTTCAGTTTCCGCGCCACATTTGAGTTGGCCAGAAGAAAGACAAAGCGACACTCCTGCTTGCGTAAGCAAGTCGAGCCCCACAATTCCATCAAATGTGGACAGGTTTGGGAGTAAGAAAAATGTGGCAGTTTTGCCGAACAGAGATATAAGGCACTTATGAGTGATCTTCGTGGTGCCGTGTATAGAATGGGTAGAGAAGGAAGAATTTACTGGGCACACACCTTTTAGATTTTTATGTGGCCTGATATAATTCTTGGAAGCGCCCGTGTCGATGAGAAATCTCATCTGGATCCCTGCTACTCTCCTACTGATGTAGGGCAGCAGGGAGCTTCTCCTAAAAAATGGAGAGTGTCTGAGTCATACCCGCTACCATTGTCGTCGGCAATTTACTGTTCTGCTGCTGCTGCAGAGCTAGCATACGAATCTTGTTCAGGCTTGTGAGCTGTGTGATTGACTCTCTGCCTCCTCTATCCGCTTAAACGCCCAGACGTGGCCGTTCTTTTGTAGGCTTGAGGAGCGCTAGAGTTAACGTAGGCTGGTGCTTGCGATGGTTGTAGAATTTTTGATACAGATGGATCGACGTCCATTGGTTCCTGTGACCCGCCACCTCTGTTGCACCTGCCACTCTGTTGCTCAAATTGACTTTGTTGCTGTCTCTGTTGTTTAGTGAAGTGAGGATTTTTGGAACCGCTGGGTTGCGGATCCCCCTGCTGTTGACCCCTATCTTGCTGACGGACCTGCGGCCTCGGGGTCACTTGTCGTTCCCTATCTTCTTGCCCTTTAGCGAAGCTAGCGGCAAAGGCGTACCTCTCATGGTTTGCCTTTACTTCTTGCGCTAGAGCTAGGGCCGACGGTAAGTCCTTAGGCTTTGCCGCGAACAGGACATCCGTCAGGCTACGCTTTAGGCCTGAGACAAAAACACGCAACGCATCATCTCTGAACTTTGTACAGAGCCCTTGTGCCATGCTTGGTTCATAGGACATGTTGACCTTATTGGTGAGAAGAGTAAGCTTATTCTCAACCTCGTCATAGTATTGTAAAATTGTTAATGAGCCCTGTCTTAGGGTGCTCATCTCTTGCTCTATGACGTGAATGCCTCTCTTATCCCTGTATGTGAAATCGAGACGGTTTATTATGGCATCAAAATTCATTACTGTGCCAAACTGACCCAAAACGCCATCAGCTGCCCCTCTAATTTTGCTCTTAATAATAATGACCGCCTGGTAGTGGCGTGAGCTGCCGTCGTATGGCTTGTAAATTTTATATGCCGCTATCGTAGCTTGTCTCCAAGAGGCGTACGTCTCTGGCACCCCCGTAAATTCTGGTAAGCATTTAACGGCGTCCAATGGTTCATTACATTGGACGTCGTTTCTGATTTCCACCGGCTCAAATGCCTGGACCGGCGGTGTTTCTATACTACTGGCAGATATTCTGCCTGACAATTCTTGTATCCGAGCGTTTAAGGAAGCCCTCAGTTCTGCATCTCTTTGCTTCAATACTACGCTCTGTGCTTCTAAGGCGGAGACCACTGCGGCCTGCACCAAAGCCCTAAGTTGCTCAGGCTCCATTCCCATTTTACACCTGTTGTCAGCGATTTGCGGGACGGCTTCCCTATCTAAGGTGGTGGAGTCGTCTGACTCAGATCCCCTCGCAGAGCGGTCTCTGTACCTGAGAAACGAGCTGTTCATGGACTATACTGTCAACAATAATTACAACACAATTTCAAGGGCAAATCAACAACAGTAAATTAAATGAATGCTGACAGAGGAGAGTTTATTGAAAATGGCTGATGGATGCAAAATTGTGTAACTCAAAGTTAATTGGGAGCGCAATTACTGCAATTTTGTATATTTCTCACTTATGTATTTTTGGATTTTATTTTAAATAAATCACGCAAATTGAAAAAAGTTTGTGCCAAATGATGGCCCACTTACATTTTATTTGATCCTACAAGGGTTGTATGCTCTACGTCTAAAACTACTGCTTCCCACGCTGCGGTTGCGAATGCTTTTTTATGATCCCTTGCTGAAGTCTATGGGTGTTGGTTTACTTCGCTGCCCAAACCCGCTTGCGCGCTGGTTTGGTGACAAGTCGCTGCCCGAAGAGCTCCAGCGGCTTCGGAGTATCAAATGGCTTTTTATTGGGCTTGTGCCGCTGAAGTAAATTGATGTAGGTCAGGCACAGCTTTTATTGTTTGCACTGGTAGGTTGGGTATTGCTATTACACAGCGCGAAGTGTCTTGTACTGGTAGATTAGTTCTTTACACTGCACAGCACACAAAATAATTATAGCACAAAATGGTCCGAAAAACGTTGGGCGCCAATTAAGATTTAAATGAGAAGTCCTCACGGATTTTTTTACAAAACTTTATTTTATTATTTTATTATTTGTGTGGTTTGGTTTATAAAACGCTAGGCCGATATGCCGTAGCGAGTGAGTTAATTTATGCGCGAAGTCGCTAGGCCGATGTGAAAGCCGAATTAAAACTAAATTTACAAAAGATTGATCAAAATTACCTAAGCTATTGTGTGCTTTTCACAACGGCCGCTAAAATGCTTAGCTTGCGCCTCGTGCGCTGCCGTCGTGCAAGAACATCCGGCCCACAGCTATGTCAGCATCTGTGGCCGGTGTTATATTGCATTTTGCTGACCCCTGTTAACTCGTAAGAACATCCGGCCCAGTGCTATATTAGCATCTGGAGCTGGTGTCGTGGGCCTCTGTTAACTTATAGATATATCTTTCAGAAAATAAACAATTGCAATCAAACTAATCCACGAAAGTTTAAACTTGTAAAGCAGCAGAAAGTAGTTTGTTTACCTTACTCTGTTTTCGAAATAAGACAGATAACTAAATGCCCTTTAGCTACAGCAAAGTATCAGTATTCCAAACCCACTGAATAAAATCTACCGACTAGTAAAATTTGTTGCAAAAAATCCAACAGCTCTTCTGGAATTCTAGCTGAAAAATGTTTAAATAGGCAAACGAGTACAGTTTTTTTAAGCATGACATTGCAAATGGAATTCGGTGAGATAAAAAATCGTAATTTAGAGACGAG